>VDFB02271358.1:244036528-244048086 GCA_007258455.2 Sequoia sempervirens | reverse complement strand
AAAATGTGAATAAAATCACACCGATTTTCGCATGAAAAAAAATCATGAGACTATAGCTTGTTGCTTACTATTATGCGTTGATATATTTTTTCCAAGCATCCATAGCTTGTTCAAAAGAACCTTTTTTATGCTTTTAGCCATAGCATCAAGGTAGTGAATTGTTTGATAAAATGTGCTTTGCAGACATGCATTAGGGTTGTAGCATAGACAAGACAAAGAACTATTTGAATGTTCGTTAGGCCTGCTCTTCATGGTGATGGAATGGGATGAAAACTCCATGAAAAGAAAATTTCTATGGATTGCTTCTGGCATTCCACTCACCATTGAGACCAAGATTGAGAGTGCCAACAGCTTCACTATGCTATTGCTTATTATTATGCTTTGATAGATTTTTTCCAAGCATCCATAGCTTGTTTGGAAACACCTATTTTAGGCTTTTAGCCATAGCAGCAAGGAGGTGAACTGCTTGATAAAATGCTTTGGTGAACATGTATGAAAAATGTGCAGTAGACAGAAAAGATGAAAATGTTCGAAGGGTCTCATGGTGATGGAATGCCATGACAATCCATAGCAAGTTTCTTGTCATGGAATTCCATCACCATGAGACCACATTTCTTTGAGGCATTTTTTTCAAACAGTTCATTGCCTTTTCTATGTTATTGTTTACTATTATGCTATGATATATTTTTTCCAAGCATCCATGTTGCTTGTTCGAAAACACCTGTTTTAGGCTTTTAGCTATAGCGACAAGGCAATGAACTATTTGATAAAATACTTTGATAGACATGTATGAAAAATGTGTTAGCATAGACATGTATGAAAAATGTGTCAGCATAGACAAGGCAATTAACTATTCCATCACCATGAGACCTCATTTCTTTGAGGCATTTTTTCAAAGAGTTCACTGCCTTGTCTATGATATTGCTTACTATTATGCTTTTGATAGATTTTTTCCAAGCATCCATAGCTTGTTCGAAAGCACTTGTTTTAGGATTTTAGCCATAGGAACAAGGCAGTGAACTATTTGACAAAATTCTTTGCTAGACATGTATCAAAAATGTGGTAGTATAGACAAGGCAGTGAACTGTTTGAAAAAATGCCTCAAAAAAATGTGGTCTCATAGAATGCCATGAAAAGCAAATGCAGTTGGCAACTACTCCTAGTTATTATTTATGCAATGTGAAGTAATTGCATAACTGCTTAGGTTGACTTTGTAAATACTATATTGTAATTGAAATTTTGTCATCTATCAACATCTAGTTATTAGTTATGCAATGTGAAGCAATGCTTTGAGTTTGAAAGAAGTGCAATGCAATATAATCAACAATATGAATATAAAATACAAAAAACTATTTTTTACAATTTATTAGTTAAACTCTTTATTTTATTTTCTCTCTATATCTCTATGCTATGGAAATTCCTTTAAATTTTTTAAAACAAGTTTTTATCTCTTGTTCTACTGTTTTTTACCTTTTTTAAAATCTGATTTTTTTCTAATTTTTTCTAGACTTTTTCCTGATTTTTTCAAAAAAACTTATACTTTTGGTTTGCCAAATTTTTCCCCAAAAGATTTTTGCTGCTATGGTATAAACACATATGTTTTTGTAATATCAAGGATACTTTTTGGAACTTTCATGCATTGCTAATCTAAAAGGAAAAGTCTTTTGCCTAATCTATATACAGCCATGCTTTTGACATTGTCAAAAAGAGCAAAACTTCATGAATGATGCAAAGTCATGGCCAAGTAGTTCTAACTCTTCACATGAGAGAAGAGAGATGTTGGAGAGTACATCAAGTCAATTTGTAGTATTCCTTTGTTTCTCTACAGATGTGTCATAAATTCCCAGTTCAAATATGGACACCAAATATCAATGAAAAAGATTTGTATTAACCAAATAGCCATGTACACATACATCAATATATGCGAATATAAGTATAAAATATAGTTACAAAATATCCATATAGGCATACAATGTCAAATATATCCAATACAAAATATGTACAAAATTGCCATGTCTAGGCATGCAAAAAAGGTCTCTGGATTCAAAATTCATTTCTCTCCATGCTTTGGAAATATTTTTTTTCCATTTGTTTGGAAATTTGATGGCAATAAGTCCGTCACTTGTTTTTTTTGTGCTTGAGGAGTGCTCTTGCTGCTCCTCCTAGATTTTGGCTCTTGGTGAAGTCTTAACTGTTACAATAAGAAGTAAAAACATTAATATATAGAAATTAAATTATAAAAAATGATATATTTAACAAAAAAATCACTTATGGCCATCTCACAATCACTCTCCATGATGGAAATATTTGCACACCGATGCTGAGGCATGCTCAAGCACTGTATAAACCATTCAAATAGGAATTAAACTATGAATCAATAATGGTTTGATTTCCAACTAGAACCAACATCTATAACAACGAATGTAAATTAAAATTTAGTAATTTGCCTCATACATCCCCTATCAAAGCCATCGAGGATTGTATAGCAGATGAAACAACGATATCCATTTCCTTTGCAACATTTGGATGTGTTTCCACAACCAACATATGAAAATAAAACAACAAATTATTCAATCACAAAAAAGTTACAATAGCAATCCACGTCACATGACTTATAATGTATGAGATCTAATTAATAAAATTTTGAGTACAAGTATTAAGCTATATATTTCGGATTATCATGCTTACTATTTTCCCTATCCATATATTTATGATTATCATGCTTACTAGTTTTCCTAGCTAAAACAAATTGAGTGGAAGGGTTCCTTGGTGAATGATGAAAGAGTGGATTCTTTAGTGACTCTAATTAGGTTTCTTGTGCACAAATCAATCATTTTTGTTGATAAATAAGATGTTTGAAGCTTGAGGATGATAAGAAGTATTGAAATGAGTTGGCTTGTTGTTGCCTTGTGGTTTACAAATGAAACAATGTGGTTTTTGATGAAAATAGAAAGAAATTTTAGTTTCTTATTCAATTTGATCTTCTTCTGATTCAATTGGGTTAGATGTTGGTGCAGGAGCACCTAGGTCATCAAATACTTTTGAATTTTGTAAAAGGGATGAGTGTTCAAATTTGTATTGAGTCAATCACAAAAGGTCATGGAAAAATGATGTAAAGTGCATGTTCAAGGTCATATGAGGTCTTATTTGAATGTATTTAAGGTTATGGGTAAGTTCTAGGTGGTCAAAGTGGGAAAATGCAAACAATGCAATAATGTAATATTGTTAAAAGTTGTTAAATTGACAAAAACAAGGAAATTAGGCATATTAAGGGTTAAAATGGGTAGTTTCAACCAATGGAAAGACAATTATGGAAAACGAAATACATTTAAAAGGAATGTAAAGGTGATAAATAGTACAAGTTTTTGTTCTTGTAATTAGATTTTGAAATAAAAATTCCCTGTTTTTGAGTTTACAGCATTACTCCATTGTTTTGTTTTCTTGTGTTGGCAATTTAGGAACACCCAAAGTTAAATCATAGTGTGAATAAATGTAAAGAAGAGTTAGTTACCAATTTCAAGAGTTGGAAGGCTAGTTTTAGAAAACAAAAGAATAAAAGGCAGTTTTCAGTGCCTGACAGAGTCCTTTTAGAAGCAAGTTTGAGAGTCCAATAGGGTTTTTCTTCACTACTCCACCAATGTAGGTCAAGTAAATTGGTGGAGTAGGTTAATGTTAGGATTTTTTCATGTTTTGATGATTGTAAGTGTAGGGAAAAGAAAGAATGCCATGGTGGAGTTGTTGCTACACTGGAAAATAGAGGATTTTCCTACACAAAGTGATGCTACAGTCATGGGTTATGAATAAATAAAGCTTTCAGAGGCTTGGAAATGATGTAGAAGGTCTTGGAAGACATAAAAAATCATGTTCCAGGTGGTGGCCAGAGAAATAGAGGTTTCATATAGATTTTTTCCAAGCATCCATAGTTTTTCATGTTGGTGCACCTTTGCAGGAAAATGCCTCCATGTGAAGTAATTGCATCGTGTTGTTTATGTTGACTTTCTAAACAACTATATTGTATAGTTAAAATTTTGTCATCTATCAACATCTAGTTATTAGTTATGGAATTTGAAGTAATGCTTTGAGTTTGAATGATGTGTAATGCAACATAACCAACAATATGAATATAAACTACACAAATCTATTAAGTAGAATTCATTAGTTAAGTTCTCTTTATTCTATTACATTTGTGTATGTTTGAGTAAATCCATTGGCACTAGGAGGTGTTTGCTTGAAACCTCCAATATTACCTTTTTCAACATCCAAAATCACATATTAAAATACCATTCATAAAACAATAGTATTAACATGTAATAAAGTTATAATTCTTTACTAGTTACATACCCCACTAATAGGTGCACTATAGAAATAAATAGGTGGAGGACCGGTGTATCTAGTCTCAACATTGTGACCCTACAATTTTATTAAAATAATAAAACTAAATTAGTTAATCTTGCATTTCATAATCAAAATTTAATAAATTAAATTCAATGAACATGATGAATTTTACCTGACTATCAATACCATATGCATGATGCAAAATGTTAGCCATCCTCTCCATCCTTATAGCAGCATATGGATCTTGCGTAGCAACATACGAATCCTATGTAGCAGCATATGGATCATGCATAGAAGCCTCCTGAGTGCCAGTGGGGTCATATGAATAGGTCGCCCCGCAAGATTGACACACATGGGTTTGAAGGGCACCACCCGAAGAATCTCCTGGATGGCATTGTACAATAGGGCTAGTATGATGGATGGCACTATGGGTCAAAGTGTTGATTTCCTACAATGTCTCTACGTTGACACTCTCCTTCGCAATGGTAGGCATAACAATTTTCTCATGAGGTGGCCTAGCGAGAGGCCATCTGCCTTTTCGCGCAAGATCTAGCTATGCACTGGGCCTATCTTGAGCTGACCCCCCACCTCTCCCATGGAACTCCCTCATATCAAAATAATTTTGGATTTGGTTCAATATGAACTCAATGTATAGTTTCCTAAGAAAATATTGGGGGACTTCACAATTGTTGCACGGTGGGTAATCAAAGACCAAGTACAACCTATCATAAAAATAGTTCCTAATCTCTTGGTGGTGGCACGAATGAATAGGAAACCTCTTCGCATTGAGGCTAAGATTTTCATTTGTTTTAGTGTCAATGAATAAAGAACACAAATCATCTTTAGTAATTTTTAAATCTTTTACTTGTTTATATGATAGTTTATCTGCATAATATGACCTAGCTGCCTACCTCCTATCTTGCCATCCCATTATTTGTTGGGTTATTGAATCTACATTTTTTAACATCCCTTTCATTGAATTTTCTAGGGTCATTCTTTCTATGGTTGAAGCATTTGGATCACTCAACTTACTGATAAGATCCTCAATTTGTTTTTTGTTGTTCTCAATTTCACTCCTCAAATTGTGTTGAGTGCCAAGAGGGTGTTGAGTGATTGGTGGGGGAGTTTGATTTTGTTGAGGATTTTGAGGATTTGTAGGATCATCTGAATCTCCTACAAATTAAAAAAGAAAAAAGAAATCTAACCTAAAACAAATAAAATCAACTTGAAACTAAGAAATTAAAAAAAATAGCAAACAATACTTACCTCCTGCACCTCTTTGTCATCGTGGCACCATATTTGCAAAGAAAAAGCAACTATTGTTGATGAATTTTGTAGAATTCCTTCTCCTAGAACGCAATTACAAAAATGAGGGTTTTTGGCCGTGGGTAGAGTAGAAAAATAGACAATAGAAAATGAATCACTTTCACTTTTTTTTCTTTTAAAATGACATAACATGAGTGCATTATAATGTGCTCATGTTATGTCATTTTCAATTTTTTTTTGGAGTTGGCCACAAAAGTGTAACCCAACTTCATGCACCTTCCCTTATGCAAAATACCCATGTTAAACAACTTACAAATTCCAGAGCACAAAAATTTTAAAACCCTCAAATCTTCTATAAAACAAACCCAAAGGCAATGATTTTCACAATAGTCTTTTACCAAACCAACACCACAATGGCTCTTTCGACAATGTAATTTAATCAATATATTTTCTCGACATACAAACAAAATAATGATGACACTTAGCATTTTTTTATAAGGAGCTTCAAATAGATGAGAAAAAAAGAATATCATGAAACATATTGGTACAAGACAAGTAGTCTATGTAACAGTTGTAAGAGGTATTAGGATAACACTTAAGAATCATACATAAATGATATATCAATGGAAACCTTTGGCTTTCTTTCATTATTTTTTATCTATGTATGTTTACATGTCTCTCTCAAAGTTCTATTTAATGTGGTTTTCCAATCATCTATCATTTAGCTATGATTCTTAAGTGTTTTCCTAACAACTCTTCTATAATTTCTCAAATGACAGATGGTCAAAAACCCATTTTAAATAGAACTTTAACATATGGAGAATAGAAGGTGCAAACTACGGCTATGAATAGTTTTTTATACATAGCTTGTGTTGTACACAATGCGTGTAGCACCAAATATGCACAGAGATAACAAGGAACAATAACCAAAGGCCGAAAAACATACATAGACAAAAAGAAATTGAAAGCAGTTGAAATGTATAGGTCAATGCTATGTTCATAGTTTACACCAATCTACAAATTTTCAGAATTTTGAAAGTTAAAAACAATTCTTGTCACAAGGACAATAGAATAAGATACTCCTAAAGTTTCATGACAAACAAAAAAATACATGAGGGGATAATCCCGAATCAAATTCATAAAAACATTACCTAGGTTAACATATCAAGAATACAAGAGCTACACTACAACAATGAACATATTGTTATAGGGAGCATCAAACAGATGAGAACAAGAGAATATCATGAAACATATTGATACAACACAACCAATATCTATAACAGTTGGCATTTACCTATTGGGTTTTTGTTTCAAATCTCCATCAAGTTTTTTGTTAGCTTAGTTGTGAATAGAATTACTCAGTGTTAAAAATTTAAAACCATCGGGGGTTGCCGACAACTTTACCAGGGTTGTTTATGGGGATGTGGAGTTTGCTAATTATGTGGGTTGGTGGTGGTGGACTTGATTTCCTTGAAAAATAGAGGAAAAATGGTAAGTGTTTACTCATGTGAGGGTTAATGCATCCTTGCATTGTGGTGCGATGGCACAAGAGGAAGTAAATGCAATATTCAATGTTGCAGTGTGGGAAAGTATACTCTGAAATGTGCAAGAAAATATATTGATTCAGTTGCATTGTCAAAAGAGTCATTTATGGTGTTATGAACATGTTACACATACTCCACCATTAAATGATTTGTTATTAACACCTCAATGCTATATCATTTAATGGTATTGATGTATTGTAGTGATTTTCTCACAATGTAAATAATACTTATATATGCTATTTTAAACTATTTTTTAAATCATGATCTACATAAATATGAATAAAGATAGTATACACATCTCTTTAGATATGTATATATATATATAAATTATTGTTTGCATTGTCAAATGAGCCACTGTGGTCTTTGTCTATATATATGGATATATATATATCTTCCTATGTGTATATTTTAATATATGGATTGGGGAATTCAATACATATATATACATGTGTGTGTGTGTGTATATGTATCTATCTATATTTTAGGGAATTCAATACAATTTCACTTTTTGTCTATATTATTTAGAAACAAATAAGTGTTATTCTAACACTAGGCAGGTGCATGAAGTTGGTTGCACTTTTGTGGCCAAATGGGAAATTTTTTTGGAAAGACATAAGGCACTTGCATTATAATGCAAGCGCGTTATGTGATTTTAAAAGAAAAAAATAATCAAATGTGTATCATTTGCTCTTTATTGTTTCTCAGCTTTGCCCACGGCCAAAAATCCTCACTTTCGCACTCACATTCTAAGAGAAAGGATTTTTGCAAATTTCATTAAGAACAGTTGGATTTTGTTTGCAAATATGGCGCCATGATGATGAAGAGATGTGGGAGGTAAGTATTGTTTGCTATTTGTTTTGAATTTGTTAGTTTGAAATTGATTTTGTTTGTTTTAGGTTAGATTTGATTATTTTTTTAAAAATTTGTAGGAAATCCTGCAAATCCTCAACAAGAAGAGGAGGTAAATCCTCAACAGAAAAATCCTCAACAAAATCAACCTCAACAAAAAATCAACCTCCCCCACCATTCTCTCAATTCCCTCCTGGCACTCAAGAAAATTTGAGTGAAATTGAGAACAATAGAAAACAACTTGAGGATCTTATTAGTAGGTTGAGTGATCCAAATGCTTCAACCACAGAAAGAATGCTTCTAGAAATTCATTGAAAGACATGTTAAAAAATGTAGATGCAATCACCCAACAAATATCTGGATGGCAAGATAGGAGGTAGACACCAGGGCATATTATGCATAAATTATCATATAAACAAGTAAAAGATTTAAAAATTACTAAAGGTGATTTGTGCTCTCTATTCACTAACCCTAAAACAAATCAAAATCTTACCCTCAATGCAAAGAGGTTTCCTATTCATTGGTACCACCACCAAGAGATCAAGAACCATTTTTATGAAAGATGGTATATGGTCTTTGATTACCCACCGTGCAATAATTGTGAAGTCCCCCAGTATTTTCTTAGGAAACTATACAGTGACTTTGTATTGAACCAGAGGGAGTTCTAGGGGAGAGGTGGGGGGTCAGCTCAGGATAGCCCCGCTGCACATCTAGATCCTACACAGCAAGGGAGACGACCTCTCGCTAGGCCACCTCGTGAGTAGATTGTGATGCCTCTCATTCTGAAGGAGAGTGTCGACATAAAGAAATTATAGGAAATCACAAATTTTACCCAGAGTGTCATCCATCACACTAGCCCTATTGTACAGTGTCATCCAGGGGAGTGTTCAGGTGGTGGCCTTCGAACCCATGTGTGTCAATCTTGTGGGGAAACTTGTTCATATGACCCTACCGACACTCAAGAGGGTGCTATGTAGGATCCATATGCTACTACGCAGCCTGATCCGTATGCATCTATGAGGATGGAGGGGACGGCTGACATTTTGCATGATGCATATGGCATTAACACTAAGGTAAAATTCAGCATGTTCATTGAATTTAATTTATTAAATTTCGATTGTGAAATACAAGATTAACTAATTTAGTTTTACTATTTTAATAAAATTGCAGGGTCACAGTGTAGAGACTGGATACACCAGTCATCCACCTACTTATTTTTGTAGTACACCTATTTGTGGGGTATGTAAAGTTAGTAAAAAATTATAAATTTATTACATGTGTTAATAACATTGTTTTACGAATGGTATTTTAATATGTGATTTTGGATGTTGAACAGGGTACTGTTGGAGGTTTCAAGGAAACACCTCTGAGTGCTAGTAGATTTGATCAAATGTTCACGGAGGTAATATAGAATTTAAAGAGAACTTAAGTAATGAATTCTAAGTTTAATAGATTTGTGTAGTTTATATTCATATTGTTGGTTACGTTGCATTACACATCATTGAAACTCAAAGCATTACTTCAAATTCAATAACTAATAATCAGAAATATATCTGTTTAATACTTGTACTCAAAATTTTGTTCATTAGATCTCATACATTATAAGTCATCACATGGATCGGTATTGTAACCTTTTTTTTATTGAATAATTTGTTGTTTTATTTTAAGATGTTGGTGACAGAAACACCGCCAAACATTACAAGGGCAATGGATATTGGTGTTTCCTCCACTATACAATCATTGATGGCTCTGATAGGGGAGGTATGAGGCAAATTACTAAATTTCAATTTACATTCATTGTTATAGATGAACTAGATCTAGTGAAAAATCAAACCATTATTGATTTGTAGTTTAATTCCTATTTGGATGGTTTATATAGGGCTTGAGCATGCCTGAGCATTAGCGTGCAAATATTTCCATCGAGGAGGGTGATTGTGAGATGGCTGTAAGTGATTATTTTGTAAAATATATTAATTTTTATAATTTAATTTCTATATATTAATGTCTTTACTTCTTATTGTAATAGTTGAAACTTCACCAGAAGCAAAACACTAGGAGGAGTAGCAGGAGCACTCCTCGAGCACAGCAGAAACAGGTGACAAAATTATCGCCATTGGATCGCCCAACAAAGGGAAAGAAAATTGTATTTGAACTAGAGCATGGAGAGAAATGAATTTTGAATGCACAAAGCCTTTTGTTGTATGCCTACCTAGCAATTTTGTACATATTTTGTGTTGGATATATTTGACATTGTATGCCTATATGGAATTCTTGTAAGCCTATATGGATATTTTGTAACTATATTTTATACTTATATTGACATATATTGATGTATGCATACATGGCTATTTGCTTAATACAAATCTTTTTTATCGATGGTGTCCATATTTGCAAATTATAAATTCATGGTTCAATAGATATGAGTTACGTGTATTCAAGTGTATACTTTACAACTTACGCACATATACTTTTTAACTTACGTGTGAACATCAAAAAGTGTGAAAATTTATGTGTTTGGAAGTCAAATGTAAGCCAATTTTGCAATTCTCAGTTCTTGCATACTCGATCTTATGGACTTATATTCCTTCCTAGCACATATTGTGAATATTTCTCATTTGGTGCAGAAGATAGATTCCTCATTTTTGAACCACTCATATCAAAGAGATTCACAATAAGACTTTAGCATTGGAACACTACTCCATACTTCTCTTTTATAGACCATAAAGGATTGAAAATTCTTAATTTGATGCAATGATAGTTGTGGAGATGAGAATTTATATAACCATGCCTATTTTGAAACTTTGCATCTAATACCGCATCAACAAGAACTTAAGAAGTGTTGCATAAGAGTGTTAGGTTTGATAGGCCTTCTCTTCCCTAAGGGAGGAGAGCCTGCATCTTGAATTTTGAACAAAATTTTAAGAAGCAAACATTTTGCCTAAAAGCTTCAAACCTAGATGACATATTTGGCTAAGTCTATCTTGAAAATTATTAGTGCACGTTAAAACTCTAAAGGAGATTCTCCCTGAAAAGAAAACTTTAGCCTTTTTCCCAAGGAAAGAAATTGCAACAAGTTGCATGTGATTTATCTTATTTCTTTCTCACAGTTTCTAGTCAATCATTCATGGCTTAGGATAGTTCTGTTCCAAGGCAAGGACACCCAAAAAATCATTGAGATTATTCTATGATATGCAAGAAAAAGGTTTTGGATCTTTCACAATGTAAATAATTATGTAACACTATTTTCTTGTTTGCCTTCCACACAGAAAAATGTTCACACTTTTCAAATTGATCAATGATCGATAATGGCTGATTATAAACACTTGACATTTTTATGTTTGAACTTTAATTTATAATTTTGTATCATGACATTTGAGTAGATCACTAATATTTTCATATTTCACTATGAAAGTGGTGGTGTATTTTTGCTATGTAGTTTGACTATTAATATGGTGGTGTATTCTGAACTTGATTACTGCTACAAATATGTATATATTTCTGATTTTTATATTTTATTGTATTACTGAACCCAAAACAAACCCAACCCCAAAAAAAAAAATTCCC
>VDFB02271358.1:244010794-244036428 GCA_007258455.2 Sequoia sempervirens | reverse complement strand
ACTCACAAATAAACAAGTTTCAAGATGGGAAATGCCCATCAATACACAAAATTAGTAAACATTTGAATATAGGGTGAAAACACACCAACCATGAGGGTTTCTTTAATGAAACATTTGCAAAACCTCTACTACTCTGCCCAACAATTGAAACATGCTTCATTATGTCTGCAAATTATTTTGAAATTATTTCTAAGCTCCTCTACATGTTGTTTCCTCAAACCCTACTTGAAAACACCATTTTTTTGAATGAGAAAATTCAGAATTTTGTTCATGCAACAATATCCTGACTTCTTAGGCTTGTAGATCAGTGGAGTAGGGTTATAGTAGGGTGTTTATGGTGCAGGAGCACCAAGGAAAATTAGGACCACAAGGTGTTCAAGTGGTAAATTTTGATTTGTAGTCCATGAGGAATGTTGTAATAAGGTCACAAGGACCATTAGGAAGTGTTTTAAGTCAATCTGGGTTGGTAGGATATGAGGTTGCAATGTCATCTTAGCATGTTGTCAATTTGGTGTAATGAAGCCTTGAATGGCCTAAATGTGAAAATGTATGTAAATTCATAATGTAAGGGTCAAGATGATGTAATGAGGCCATCATAAGGTCACTAGTCTAGGTATGGAGTCATTATAATTGCTATTTTAAGTCCATTCAAGGCTCGTTATTCAATATAGAAAGTTTGGTTAATGTGTGATTCAGAGTTTTAAATGCTTTATTCTGATTTTTCATTGTATTTTCTGATTTTACTGTATTTTCAGAGTTTCCTTCACCTATACGGACCTGTACATTCTTAGATATCTCTCTCGTTCATTTTTTCATGTTATTTGGATGATCAATGGATGTTTTTACAATTCTCTTTAAGGAATTGGCCTTTAGTTGTTCAGTGGTGAATTGGAAGACTATACTGCTGACCTTATGGAAGCTGGATTAGATATATGAACCTGAGTTGGTTTCTTGGTTCTTAAGTCTAAATTTGTATTCCTCCACCCTACTCTGCATCAGTTGATATTCCTTCAAAAAGGCCTTGTGAATGTTGTATGTTGTTGGCAATCATACTTTTGAAAAAATACAAAAAGGCTCTATTTTCTAACATTTTAATCTCTTTAGAAGTAAAGAAGTTGGGACAGCAGGCATGTGTTCCAAAATAAGTGTATCTAAAAATGATATATGTTTTTAATGGCCAAAAAGGGTACCTTAAAATGTATTTATTCTATAAACTCATTGTGGTTTGCATGTTACACCTAATTTAGTGTTTTAGCACTTACAAGCAAATTTGGTCTTCTAGTGCAAACAATTGTGAAATCTGATTAAACAGTGTTGTAAGAAGGTGTTTTAGCTTTGTTCATGTCAAAATAGAGATGAATAAAGTGTACCAAGGTCTGGTAAAATTTTGGAAGCAAGATTTGAAGGTTAGGTGTCTTTTTGCCTTGTGAAAAGTTGCAAAGTGGTGTTATTTTTGTTTTGTAACACGTCTGACTAAACAGATTGTTCCAACGCATCTGAATAGGCATTTTTACACTAGGAATGGTCCTCTTTTATACCCAAACATGCGGAATCACTCCGAGCTATGTTCAACTAGATCGATCCCTTAAGGGTCCAAAGGGAAAAATGGCTGCAAATTTCAGCATGAGGTTAATCGGACACTGTGATGCTTATAAACTTCTTGTCTAATCCTATGAGATCGTGTTGGGCCCTTCTATAATAAACTCTCTCATTTTTCATTATCTCAGAGTGGTTTTCCCATAGTCTCCAATTTTCAGTTGATGGAAAAAGTGTCAAATGGAAGCAGTGGAAAGTTGCAAAGTGGTATAATTTTCATTCTGCAACTCGTGTGACCAAACGGATTGTTCCAACGTGTCTAAATATGAATTTTTACGCTAGGAATGGTACTCTTTTGCACCCAAACACATGGAATCACTCCGAGCTATGTTCAACTGGATCGATCCCTTAAGGGTCCAAAGGGCAAAATGGCTGCAAACTTCAGCATGAGGTTACTCAGACACCATGATCCTTATAAACTTCTCATCTGATCCTATGAGATCATGTTGGGCCCCTCTACAATAACCTCTCTTGGTTTTTGTTATCTCACAGTGGTTTTCCCGTGGTGTCCATTTTTTAGTTGATGCAAAAAGTGTCAAATGCAAGCAGTTGAAAGTTGCAAGGTGGTGCAATTTTCGTTCTGCAACTCGTGTGACCAAACAGACTGTTCCAACACATTCAAATTGGCATGTTTACACTAGGCATGGTCCTCTTTCACACCCAAACATGCAGAATTGCTCCAAGCTACGTTCAACCAGATCAATCCCTTAAGGGTGTAAAGGGAAAAATGGCTGCAAACTTCAACATCAGGTTACTCGGACACTGTGATGCTTATAAACTTCTTGTCCGATCCTATGGAATCATGTTGGCTCCTCTATAATAACCTCTCTTGGTTTTCATTATCTCAGAGTGGTTTTCCCGTGGTGTCTAATTTTCAGTTGATGGAAAAAGTGTCAAATGCAAGTAGTGGAAAGTTGCAAGGTGGTGCAATTTTTGTTCTATAACTCGTGTGACCAAATGGATTATTTCAACACATCCGAGTAGGCATGTTTATGCTAGGCATGGTCCTCTTTCGTACCCAAACACATGGAATCACTCTGAGCTACGTTCAATCAGATCGATCCCTTAAGGGTTTGAGTGTAGTATGTTGAAATAGGCCATTCCTCCTATTGTTTAGGTTGTGTCTCGGTGATATGGGCATGATGTAACTTCATTGTGGTAGCTTGATATACAAAGTCTATTGATGTTAGGGTTCAATTTGTATGATTTTGAAAAAAGAAGCCAACTGAGTAGAGTTATCAACATTATTCGTAAATCATAATAATTTGTTTAGTACACTAGCCATTTTGATGCCTTCTTGTAGTCTCAAACATTATTTTGTATCATTGTTACATCGGTTTTTGAAGTGGCAACTTAATATAGCTCCATAATACAAAATCTGGTTCAAGATAATTTTCACGTGAAAAAAATGTGAATCAAATCATGTTGATGTGAAAAAAAACCATGAGACCATAGCTTGTGGTGCAGGAACACCTAGGTCATGTAATGCCTTCAAAAGGATAAGTTGTCAAAAATGTATTTAAGTCCATGTAATGCCAAAATTAAATGTAATCAAGGCATGAAAAAGCACAAAGTGTAATATTGTCAAAATGCTAAATATGTAAAAGAGAGAAAAAGAAAGAATGTGAAGAGACGAAACAATAAAATCAAGGAAGAGGACGAGTCATAGGTCATTCAAGGAATATGAAGAGGTAGTTTATGGTTGGAAACTTCTTTAAAATCATTGTAAAGGCTGAGCAAAGGGATCATTGTATTCTAGAAGAATTAAATTAACAAAGAGTTCCCTGTTTTAGCTTATTTTATGTGTTTTTCAGTTGTTTCTTAACTTGTATGGATTGTGCAAGAGTTTAGGGTTCAAATTTAGATTGTTTCCAGTAGGTTGGGGAATCACCATTTTTTTGCATCCATTTGGGAAGGAATCCATTAAATTTAATGTTTGTTTGAGCATTCTTCTTATGGCTCGGTTTGAAATCTTGTGCATTGAGTTTTTTTAAGTCTTATAAGGCATTTCCACACTACTCCACCAATGTAGGTCAGGTAGATTGGTGGAGTAGGTTAGGTATAGGTTATTTGTTATGTTTTGATGTTTGTGAGTGGAGGAAAAAGCAAGAATACCTTGAAGGAGCTACTGCTACATAGGAAATTCTGAGTTTTCTAGTCAAAATGAACAGTTTCCAGCATGATAATGGAGAAAGAAAAAGTGCATGGGTTAGAAGATGTTTCCAAATGCCTTTCCAGATGTATTTTGACATGTTCCAATGGTTTTCCAGAGGTTTTGAGGTTTGCATGTAGCCTATACAGGAAACCCTCATTGATTTTTGAGTTTTTCATCCTATAAACAAGGGTTTGTCAATATACTATAAAAATGAGTCTTTTAATCCCTGAAAATGGATAAATTGGGAGTTTTGTGTTATGTCTAATGAATTTTTGAGGTTTTAAGTGTTTTGGGAATGTTTGAAGGGGGTCTTCTTTGAAAATCAGGCCTATTTTAGTAGCCTTTTTTAGAGTGTTTAGACTAAAAACTGCTTATTTCTTCAATATAAGTTATTCTGAGTTTTTGATATGAGGACATGGGCATTAAGAGGTCTCTAAAAGTGTTTTGGATCCTGGGTTTTGAAACATGTGTGTTTGGTTTACTTGATTTAGGGCATGAATGTCTCATTGAGAAGTAGTGCCTTAATTGCTCAGAGAATATAAATCTAAACTAACAGTGATCGATGAGTTGATTTTGAGATAATGTTGTCTAAGTGATGGTGTCAAGAATGTATGGAGTCTTGGACAAGGTTTAGAAGTGAGCTATGTTGTTTTTACAATTGGATAGTGAGGAGACTTGGTGTAAAATAATACATGAAATTGTAAGTTCAGTCAGAACAAAGTTAAAAGAGAGCAAGTTCCTAATTTGTATTAGTTGTAATAATGATCACAGTGCTTGATGGTCTGGTAAAATTCTGAAAGCCAATTGTAATGATGGATTGACTATTTGGGACAAGTTGAATGAATTGATTGAATGGAAGAGTGCCTTGTTGAAAATGGTGTTTTTTAAATACATGTTGATCTAATTGATTGAATCAAATTTTTCTAAAATGGTTTTTTGCTTTGAATGAGTTAATTGGAATACAAATTTGTGGAAGGATGAATGATGAATGATAAGAGAATTTGAGTGGATGAAAAGTATATTTTTGATGAAATGTTGAAATTTGGTTTGATCTTCTCCAAGATGAGTTTGGGACAAGAGTCCCCTGAGTTGTTGATTGGTTTGGCAATATTTGTATTGCATTAGCTTGTTGCATACTATTATGCTATGATAGGTTTTTTTCTAAGCATCCATAGCTTGTTCGAAAGCACCTGTTTTAGGCTTTTAGCCATAGCAGCAAGGAAATGAACTATTTGATAAAATTATTTGATAGACATGTATGAAAAATGTGTTAGCATAGACAAGGCAGTGAACTCTTTGAAAAAATGCCTCAAAGAAATGTGGTCTCATGGTGATGGAATGGCATGATGAATACCATGACAAGCAAATTGTTGTGGATTGTCATGGCATTCCATCACCATTGAGACCACATTTCTTTGAGGCATTTTTTCAAACAGTTCACTGCCTTGTCTATGATATTGCTTACAATTATGCTTTAAATAGATTTTTTCCAAGCATCTATAGCTTGTTCGAAAGCACTTGTTTTAGGCTTTCAACCATAGCAACAAGGAAACACTTGAACTATTTGACAAAATGCTTTGGTAGACATGTATGAAAAATGTGGTAGTATAGACAAGATAGTGAACTATTTGAAAAAATGCCTCAACGAAATGTGGTCTCATAGAATGCCATGAAAACCAAATGCAATTGGTAGCTGCTCCTAGTTATTAGGTATGCAATATGAAGTAATTGCATAACTGCTTAGGTTGACTTTGTAAAAACTATATTGTAATTGAAATTTTGTCATCTATCAGCATCTAGTTATTAGTTATGAAATGTGAAGCAATGGTTTTAGTTTGAAAGATGTGCAATGCAATGTAATCAACGTTATGAATATAAACTACAAAAATCTATTTTTTACTAAGTTACCGGTTTGGTTTTGGGTTCAGGATCAGGTTCAAGAACCCAATTCGCCGGTTTGGGAATTTTTTTAGTTGGTTTGTTTTAGTTCAAGAATACAATAAAATATAAAAATCAGAAATATATACATATTTGTAAAGGTGAATCAAGTTCCGAATAATACACCAACTACACATAGTCAAACCACATAGCAAAATACAATCCACCACTTTCATAGTGAAATATGAAAATATTAGCGGGATCTACCAATGTCATGATACAAAATTATACCAAAGTTCAAAACATAAAACAAGTGTTTATAATCACCACATCATCATCAATCTAAAAAGTGTGAACAATTTTCTGTGTGGAAGGCAACAAGAAAACAATGTTACATAATTATTTACATTGTGAAAGATCCAAAACATTTTTCTTGCATATCGTAGAAGAATCTCAGTGATTTTTTGGGTGTCCTTGCCTTGGAACAGAACTATCCTAAGCCATGAATATCAGACTAGAAACCGTGGAGAAAGAAATAAGATAAATCACATGCAACTTGTTGCACTTCTCCTTAAAAAGGCTAAAAGTTTCTTCAGGGAGAACCTCCTAGAGTTTTAACGCGGCACCAATAATTTTCAAGATAGACTTAGCCAAATATGTCATCTAGGTTTGTGCTTTTTAGCAAATGTTTGTCGTGTCTTTGTTCACCAAGATGCAGTGCCTCCCTAGGGGAAGAGAAGCGCCTCATCAAACCTAAAACTCTTATGCAACACTTCTTAAGTTCTTGTTGATGTAGTATTAGATGCGAAGTTTCAAAATAGGCATGATTATATAAATTCTCATCTCACAACTATCATTGCATCAAATTAAGAATTTTCAATCCTTTATGGTCTAGACAAGAGAAGTATGGAGTAGTGTTCCAATGCTAAAGTCTTATTGTGAATCTCTTTACTATGAGTGGTTCAAAAATGAGGAATCTGTCTTCTGTACCAAATGAGAAATATTCACAATATGTGCTAGGAAGGAATATAAGTCCATAAGATCGAGTATGCAAGAACTGAGAATTGAAAAATTGGCTTACATTTGACTTCCAAACGCATAAATTTTCACACTTTTCAATGTTCACACGTAAGTCAAAAAGTATATGTGCGTAAGTTGTAAAGTATACACTTGAATACACGTAACTCACATTCATTGAACCATGAATTATAATTTGGTAAATATGGACACCATCGATAAAAAGTATTTGTATTAACCAAATAGCCATGTACACATACATCAATATATGTCAATATAAGTATAAAATATAGTTACAAAATATCTATATAGGCTACAAGAATTCCATAGGTACAATGTCACATATCCGAACACAAAATATGTAACAAATTGTTAGGTAGGTACAACAAAAGGCTTTGTATTCAAAAATTCATTTCTCTCCATGTTCTAGTTCAAATACAATTTTCTTTCCCTTTGTTGGCTTAATTCAATGCATGAGCAATTTTGTCACCTGGCTTACTGTACTGAGGAGTGGTTCTCGCCACCTCCAGTGTTTTGTTTCCTGCAGTTTCAACCATACATAATAAGAAGTAAAGACATTAATATATAGAAATTAAATTATAAAATTAATATATTTTACAAAAATACTCACTTACAGCTATCTCAATAATCACCCTCCTCGATAGAAATATTTGCACGCCGATGCTCAGGCATGATCAAGCCCTGTATAAACCATCCAAATAGGAATTAAACTACGAATCAATAATGGTTTGATTTTTCACTAGAACTAGTTCATCTATAACAATGAATGTAAATTGAAATTTAGTAATTTGCCCCACCTCCCTATCGTGAGCCATCAATGATTGTATAGTGGAGGAAACACCAATATCCATTGCCCTCGTAACATTTGGTGGTGTTTCTATCACAAACATCTAAAAATAAAACAACAAATTACTCAATCACAAAAAAAGTTACAATACCGATCCATGTGATGACTTATAATGTATGAGATCTAATGAACAAAATTTTGAGTACAAGTATTAAACAGATATATTTCTGATTATTAGTTATTGAATTTGAAGTAATGCTTTGAGTTTCAATGATGTGTAATGCAACGTAACCAACAATATGAATATAAACTACACAAATCTATTAAACTTAGAATTCATTACTTAAGTTCTCTTTAAATTCTATATTACCTCCGTGAACATTTGATCAAATCTACTAGCACTCAGAGGTGTTTCCTCAGAAACCTCCAACAGTACCCTGTTCAACATCCAAAATCACATATTAAAATACCATTCGTAAAACAATGTTATTAACACATGTAATAAATTTATAATTTTTTACTAACTTTACATACCCCACAAATAGGTGTACTACAAAAATAAGTAGGTGGATGACTGGTGTATCCAGTCTCTACACTGTGACCCTGCAATTTTATTAAAATAGTAAAACTAAATTAGTTAATCTTGTATTTCACAATCGAAATTTAATAAATTAAATTCAATGAACATGCTGAATTTTACCTTAGTGTTAATGCCATATGCATCATGCAAAATGTCAGCCGTCCCCTCCATCCTCATAGATGCATACGGATCAGGCTGCGTAGTAGCATATGGATCCTATAGCACCCTCTGAGTGCCTGAGGGTCATATGGAACAAGTTTCCCAAGCAGATTGACACATGGGTTCAAGGCTCACCAACACTCGATGACACTGCACAATAGGGCTAGTGTGATGGATGACACTGGGTGTACCCAGATTTCCACTTTTATGCTCCACACTCCCATCAGAGAGGCATCACACCACCACGAGCCCAGCGAGGTCAGCCTCCCCTTGTCAGTGGTAGATCTTAGATGCAAATAGCCATTCAGCCTAACACCCCCATCTCCCCCCTAGAACCCCTCTGTTCCATAATAAAAGTCACCAGAGAAGCCTCTAAGAAAATAATTGGGATCACAATTATTGCACTAAGGTAATCAAAGACCATATAAACATCTCTTTCATAAAAATGGTTCTGATCTCGTGGTGTGGTGTACCAAATGAATAGGAAACCTCTTTGCATTGAGGGTAAGATTTTGATTTGTTTTAGGGTTAGTGAATAGAGAGCACAAATCACCTTTAGTAATTTTTAAATCTTTTACTTGTTTATATGATAATTTGTCTGCATAATATGCCATGGCTATCTACCTCCTATCTTGCCATCCGGATATTTGTTGGGTGATTGCATCTACATTTTTTAACATATCTTTCAATGAATTTGCTAGAAGCATTTGGATCACTCAACCTACTGATAAGATCCTCAAGTTGTTTTCTATTTTTCTCAATTTCACTCCTCAAATTTTCTTGAGTGCGAGGAGGGAATTGAGAGAATGGTGGGGAAGGTTGATTTTGTTGTTGAGGTTGATTTTGTTGAGGATTTTTCTGTTGAGGATTTACCTCCTCTTCTTGTTGAGGATTTGCAGGATTTCCTACAAATTTTTAAAAAAATAATCAAATCTAACCTAAAACAAACAAAATCAATTTCAAACTAACAAATTCAAAACAAATAGCAAACAATACTTACCTCCCACATCTCTTCATCATCATGGCGCCATATTTGCAAACAAAATCCAACTGTTCTTAATGAAATTTGCAAAAATCCTTTCTCTTAGAATGTGAGTGCGAAAGTGAGGATTTTTGGCCGTGGGCAAAGCTGAGAAACAATAAAGAGCAAATGATACACATTTGATTATTTTTTTCTTTTAAAATCACATAACGCGCTTGCATTATAATGCAAGTGCCTTATGTCTTTCCAAAAAAATTTCCCATTTGGCCACAAAAGTGCAACCAACTTCATGCACCTGCCTAGTGTTAGAATAACACTTATTTGTTTCTAAATAATATAGACAAAAAGTGAAATTGTATTGAATTCCCTAAAATATAGATAGATACATATACACACACACACACATGTATATATATGTATTGAATTCCCCAATCCATATATTAAAATATACACATAGGAAGATATATATATATCCATATATATAGACAAAGACCACAGTGGCTCATTTGACAATGCAAACAATAATTTATATATATATATACATATCTAAAGAGATGTGTATACTATCTTTATTCATATTTATGTAGATCATGATTTAAAAAATAGTTTAAAATAGCATATATAAGTATTATTTACATTGTGAGAAAATCACTACAATACATCAATACCATTAAATGATATAGCATTGAGGTGTTAATAACAAATCATTTAATGGTGGAGTATGTGTAACATGTTCATAACACCATAAATGACTCTTTTGACAATGCAACTGAATCAATATATTTTCTTGCACATTTCAGAGTATACTTTCCCACACTGCAACATTGAATATTGCATTTACTTCCTCTTGTGCCATCGCACCACAATGCAAGGATGCATTAACCCTCACATGAGTAAACACTTACCATTTTTCCTCTATTTTTCAAGGAAATCAAGTCCACCACCACCAACCCACATAATTAGCAAACTCCACATCCCCATAAACAACCCTGGTAAAGTTGTCGGCAACCCCCGATGGTTTTAAATTTTTAACACTGAGTAATTCTATTCACAACTAAGCTAACAAAAAACTTGATGGAGATTTGAAACAAAAACCCAATAGGTAAATGCCAACTGTTATAGATATTGGTTGTGTTGTATCAATATGTTTCATGATATTCTCTTGTTCTCATCTGTTTGATGCTCCCTATAACAATATGTTCATTGTTGTAGTGTAGCTCTTGTATTCTTGATATGTTAACCTAGGTAATGTTTTTATGAATTTGATTCGGGATTATCCCCTCATGTATTTTTTTGTTTGTCATGAAACTTTAGGAGTATCTTATTCTATTGTCCTTGTGACAAGAATTGTTTTTAACTTTCAAAATTCTGAAAATTTGTAGATTGGTGTAAACTATGAACATAGCATTGACCTATACATTTCAACTGCTTTCAATTTCTTTTTGTCTATGTATGTTTTTCGGCCTTTGGTTATTGTTCCTTGTTATCTCTGTGCATATTTGGTGCTACACGCATTGTGTACAACACAAGCTATGTATAAAAAACTATTCATAGCCGTAGTTTGCACCTTCTATTCTCCATATGTTAAAGTTCTATTTAAAATGGGTTTTTGACCATCTGTCATTTGAGAAATTATAGAAGAGTTGTTAGGAAAACACTTAAGAATCATAGCTAAATGATAGATGATTGGAAAACCACATTAAATAGAACTTTGAGAGAGACATGTAAACATACATAGATAAAAAATAATGAAAGAAAGCCAAAGGTTTCCATTGATATATCATTTATGTATGATTCTTAAGTGTTATCCTAATACCTCTTACAACTGTTACATAGACTACTTGTCTTGTACCAATATGTTTCATGATATTCTTTTTTTCTCATCTATTTGAAGCTCCTTATAAAAAAATGCTAAGTGTCATCATTATTTTGTTTGTATGTCGAGAAAATATATTGATTAAATTACATTGTCGAAAGAGCCATTGTGGTGTTGGTTTGGTAAAAGACTATTGTGAAAATCATTGCCTTTGGGTTTGTTTTATAGAAGATTTGAGGGTTTTAAAATTTTTGTGCTCTGGAATTTGTAAGTTGTTTAACATGGGTATTTTGCATAAGGGAAGGTGCATGAAGTTGGGTTACACTTTTGTGGCCAACTCCAAAAAAAAATTGAAAATGACATAACATGAGCACATTATAATGCACTCATGTTATGTCATTTTAAAAGAAAAAAAAGTGAAAGTGATTCATTTTCTATTGTCTATTTTTCTACTCTACCCACGGCCAAAAACCCTCATTTTTGTAATTGCGTTCTAGGAGAAGGAATTCTACAAAATTCATCAACAATAGTTGCTTTTTCTTTGCAAATATGGTGCCACGATGACAAAGAGGTGCAGGAGGTAAGTATTGTTTGCTATTTTTTTTAATTTCTTAGTTTCAAGTTGATTTTATTTGTTTTAGGTTAGATTTCTTTTTTCTTTTTTAATTTGTAGGAGATTCAGATGATCCTACAAATCCTCAAAATCCTCAACAAAATCAAACTCCCCCACCAATCACTCAACACCCTCTTGGCACTCAACACAATTTGAGGAGTGAAATTGAGAACAACAAAAAACAAATTGAGGATCTTATCAGTAAGTTGAGTGATCCAAATGCTTCAACCATAGAAAGAATGACCCTAGAAAATTCAATGAAAGGGATGTTAAAAAATGTAGATTCAATAACCCAACAAATAATGGGATGGCAAGATAGGAGGTAGGCAGCTAGGTCATATTATGCAGATAAACTATCATATAAACAAGTAAAAGATTTAAAAATTACTAAAGATGATTTGTGTTCTTTATTCATTGACACTAAAACAAATGAAAATCTTAGCCTCAATGCGAAGAGGTTTCCTATTCATTCGTGCCACCACCAAGAGATTAGGAACTATTTTTATGATAGGTTGTACTTGGTCTTTGATTACCCACCGTGCAACAATTGTGAAGTCCCCCAATATTTTCTTAGGAAACTATACATTGAGTTCATATTGAACCAAATCCAAAATTATTTTGATATGAGGGAGTTCCATGGGAGAGGTGGGGGGTCAGCTCAAGATAGGCCCAGTGCATAGCTAGATCTTGCGCGAAAAGGCAGATGGCCTCTCGCTAGGCCACCTCATGAGAAAATTGTTATGCCTACCATTGCGAAGGAGAGTGTCAACGTAGAGACATTGTAGGAAATCAACACTTTGACCCATAGTGCCATCCATCATACTAGCCCTATTGTACAATGCCATCCAGGAGATTCTTCGGGTGGTGCCCTTCAAACCCATGTGTGTCAATCTTGCGGGGCGACCTATTCATATGACCCCACTGGCACTCAGGAGGCTTCTATGCATGATCCATATGCTGCTACATAGGATTCGTATGTTGCTACGCAAGATCCATATGCTGCTATAAGGATGGAGAGGATGGCTAACATTTTGCATCATGCATATGGTATTGATAGTCAGGTAAAATTCATCATGTTCATTGAATTTAATTTATTAAATTTTGATTATGAAATGCAAGATTAACTAATTTAGTTTTATTATTTTAATAAAATTGTAGGGTCACAATGTTGAGACTAGATACACCGGTCCTCCACCTATTTATTTCTATAGTGCACCTATTAGTGGGGTATGTAACTAGTAAAGAATTATAACTTTATTACATGTTAATACTATTGTTTTATGAATGGTATTTTAATATGTGATTTTGGATGTTGAAAAAGGTAATATTGGAGGTTTCAAGCAAACACCTCCTAGTGCCAATGGATTTACTCAAACATACACAAATGTAATAGAATAAAGAGAACTTAACTAATGAATTCTACTTAATAGATTTGTGTAGTTTATATTCATATTGTTGGTTATGTTGCATTACACATCATTCAAACTCAAAGCATTACTTCAAATTCCATAACTAATAACTAGATGTTGATAGATGACAAAATTTTAACTATACAATATAGTTGTTTAGAAAGTCAACATAAACAACACGATGCAATTACTTCACATGGAGGCATTTTCCTGCAAAGGTGCACCAACATGAAAAACTATGGATGCTTGGAAAAAATCTATATGAAACCTCTATTTCTCTGGCCACCACCTGGAACATGATTTTTTATGTCTTCCAAGACCTTCTACATCATTTCCAAGCCTCTGAAAGCTTTATTTATTCATAACCCATGACTGTAGCATCACTTTGTGTAGGAAAATCCTCTATTTTCCAGTGTAGCAACAACTCCACCATGGCATTCTTTCTTTTCCCTACACTTACAATCATCAAAACATGAAAAAATCCTAACATTAACCTACTCCACCAATTTACTTGACCTACATTGGTGGAGTAGTGAAGAAAAACCCTATTGGACTCTCAAACTTGCTTCTAAAAGGACTCTGTCAGGCACTGAAAACTGCCTTTTATTCTTTTGTTTTCTAAAACTAGCCTTCCAACTCTTGAAATTGGTAACTAACTCTTCTTTACATTTATTCACACTATGATTTAACTTTGGGTGTTCCTAAATTGCCAACACAAGAAAACAAAACAATGGAGTAATGCTGTAAACTCAAAAACAGGGAATTTTTATTTCAAAATCTAATTACAAGAACAAAAACTTGTACTATTTATCACCTTTACATTCCTTTTAAATGTATTTCGTTTTCCATAATTGTCTTTCCATTGGTTGAAACTACCCATTTTAACCCTTAATATGCCTAATTTCCTTGTTTTTGTCAATTTAACAACTTTTAACAATATTACATTATTGCATTGTTTGCATTTTCCCACTTTGACCACCTAGAACTTACCCATAACCTTAAATACATTCAAATAAGACCTCATATGACCTTGAACATGCACTTTACATCATTTTTCCATGACCTTTTGTGATTGACTCAATACAAATTTGAACACTCATCCCTTTTACAAAATTCAAAAGTATTTGATGACCTAGGTGCTCCTGCACCAACATCTAACCCAATTGAATCAGAAGAAGATCAAATTGAATAAGAAACTAAAATTTCTTTCTATTTTCATCAAAAACCACATTGTTTCATTTGTAAACCACAAGGCAACAACAAGCCAACTCATTTCAATACTTCTTATCATCCTCAAGCTTCAAACATCTTATTTATCAACAAAAATGATTGATTTGTGCACAAGAAACCTAATTAGAGTCACTAAAGAATCCACTCTTTCATCATTCACCAAGGAACCCTTCCACTCAATTTGTTTTAGCTAGGAAAACTAGTAAGCATGATAATCATAAATATATGGATAGGGAAAATAGTAAGCATGATAATCCGAAATATATAGCTTAATACTTGTACTCAAAATTTTATTAATTAGATCTCATACATTATAAGTCATGTGACGTGGATTGCTATTGTAACTTTTTTGTGATTGAATAATTTGTTGTTTTATTTTCATATGTTGGTTGTGGAAACACATCCAAATGTTGCAAAGGAAATGGATATCGTTGTTTCATCTGCTATACAATCCTCGATGGCTTTGATAGGGGATGTATGAGGCAAATTACTAAATTTTAATTTACATTCGTTGTTATAGATGTTGGTTCTAGTTGGAAATCAAACCATTATTGATTCATAGTTTAATTCCTATTTGAATGGTTTATACAGTGCTTGAGCATGCCTCAGCATCGGTGTGCAAATATTTCCATCATGGAGAGTGATTGTGAGATGGCCATAAGTGATTTTTTTGTTAAATATATCATTTTTTATAATTTAATTTCTATATATTAATGTTTTTACTTCTTATTGTAACAGTTAAGACTTCACCAAGAGCCAAAATCTAGGAGGAGCAGCAAGAGCACTCCTCAAGCACAAAAAAAACAAGTGACGGACTTATTGCCATCAAATTTCCAAACAAATGGAAAAAAAATATTTCCAAAGCATGGAGAGAAATGAATTTTGAATCCAGAGACCTTTTTTGCATGCCTAGACATGGCAATTTTGTACATATTTTGTATTGGATATATTTGACATTGTATGCCTATATGGATATTTTGTAACTATATTTTATACTTATATTCGCATATATTGATGTATGTGTACATGGCTATTTGGTTAATACAAATCTTTTTCATTGATATTTGGTGTCCATATTTGAACTGGGAATTTATGACACATCTGTAGAGAAACAAAGGAATACTACAAATTGACTTGATGTACTCTCCAACATCTCTCTTCTCTCATGTGAAGAGTTAGAACTACTTGGCCATGACTTTGCATCATTCATGAAGTTTTGCTCTTTTTGACAATGTCAAAAGCATGGCTGTATATAGATTAGGCAAAAGACTTTTCCTTTTAGATTAGCAATGCATGAAAGTTCCAAAAAGTATCCTTGATATTACAAAAACATATGTGTTTATACCATAGCAGCAAAAATCTTTTGGGGAAAAATTTGGCAAACCAAAAGTATAAGTTTTTTTGAAAAAATCAGGAAAAAGTCTAGAAAAAATTAGAAAAAAATCAGATTTTAAAAAAGGTAAAAAACAGTAGAACAAGAGATAAAAACTTGTTTTAAAAAATTTAAAGGAATTTCCATAGCATAGAGATATAGAGAGAAAATAAAATAAAGAGTTTAACTAATAAATTGTAAAAAATAGTTTTTTGTATTTTATATTCATATTGTTGATTATATTGCATTGCACTTCTTTCAAACTCAAAGCATTGCTTCACATTGCATAACTAATAACTAGATGTTGATAGATGACAAAATTTCAATTACAATATAGTATTTACAAAGTCAACCTAAGCAGTTATGCAATTACTTCACATTGCATAAATAATAACTAGGAGTAGTTGCCAACTGCATTTGCTTTTCATGGCATTCTATGAGACCACATTTTTTTGAGGCATTTTTTCAAACAGTTCACTGCCTTGTCTATACTACCACATTTTTGATACATGTCTAGCAAAGAATTTTGTCAAATAGTTCACTGCCTTGTTCCTATGGCTAAAATCCTAAAACAAGTGCTTTCGAACAAGCTATGGATGCTTGGAAAAAATCTATCAAAAGCATAATAGTAAGCAATATCATAGACAAGGCAGTGAACTCTTTGAAAAAATGCCTCAAAGAAATGAGGTCTCATGGTGATGGAATAGTTAATTGCCTTGTCTATGCTGACACATTTTTCATACATGTCTATGCTAACACATTTTTCATACATGTCTATCAAAGTATTTTATCAAATAGTTCATTGCCTTGTCGCTATAGCTAAAAGCCTAAAACAGGTGTTTTCGAACAAGCAACATGGATGCTTGGAAAAAATATATCATAGCATAATAGTAAACAATAACATAGAAAAGGCAATGAACTGTTTGAAAAAAATGCCTCAAAGAAATGTGGTCTCATGGTGATGGAATTCCATGACAAGAAACTTGCTATGGATTGTCATGGCATTCCATCACCATGAGACCACATTTTTTTGAGGCATTTTTTCAAATAGTTCACTACCTTGTCTATGCTACCACATTTTTCATACATGTTTACCAAAGCATTTTATCAAGCAGTTCACCTCCTTGCTGCTATGGCTAAAATCCTAAAATAGGTGTTTCCAAACAAGCTATGGATGCTTGGAAAAAAATCTATCAAAGCATAATAATAAGCAATAGCATAGACAAGGCATGAACTGTTGAAAAACCTCAAAGAAATCACGGTCTCAATGGTGATGGAATGCCATGACAATCCATAGAAATTTTCTTTTCATGGAATTTTCATCCCATTCCATCACCATGAAACATTCTTTAATTTTCAAATAGTTCACTGTCTTGTCTATACTACATTCATGCATGTCTACAAAGCATTTTATCAAACAATTCACTACCTTGATGTTATGGCTAAAAGCCTAAAAAAGGTTACTTTCGACAAGCTATGGATGCTTGGAAAAATCTATCAAAGCATAATAGTAAGCAACAAGCTATGGTCTCATGGTTTTTTTTCACACGAAAATCAGTGTGATTTTATTCACATTTTGTAGGTTATAAACACTTTTTTTTGGAAATTTTTTTTGTTTTAAATGAAATTCAAGTTTATGGTGGTTTTGTTGTTTATATGATGATATGTGATATTCTAATCCTAATTCATGCTTCTAGGTTGCATAGATATATATTTTGTTTTTACATGTTTTTTGTACCAACGAACCCAAAATGAACTAAACCCCCCTCCAAAAAGTTTTGGCCAAACCAGCGAACTAAACCCCTGAACCTGAACCTCAAAACTTATTCCAACACTCTTCATTTTTCCTGCACAAAATTAATTGACCACCAAATTATGTTTCCCCTTGACTTTACCCACGTTTACTCTCTCAAACCTCTCTTTTTCATTCAAAACTCCTATTTTTTCAAATAGCGCATGTCATTCCATAACATACTTTTGACCTCCCCTATCCTTGTAGACCTTTTGAACACATAAAACTCCACAATCTCACCCTATTTCCAACCTATTTTAACTTATTTTCAAGCAATTTCTTCTTTTTGCCTCTTCTAGCCTTGCTTTTAAGGGGCCTCAATTTTGAATTTTCAACAGGGGCATCATTAGTAATCTCTTCCAATGTCCTTACTAATGTTATTTTCTTATTCCTACTCCCTATCCTACTTACATTAGGTCCATATCACTAAGACACAACCTGAACAATAGGTGGAATGGCCTATTTCAACATACTACACTCAAACTCATATGGGATCGATCCAGTTAAACATAGCTCAGAGCGATTCCATGTGTTTGGGTGAGAAAGAGGACAATTCCTAGCATGAACATGCCTATTTGGACATGTTGGAATAGTTTTTTTGGTCACATGAGTTGCATAATGAAAGTTGCACCACTTTGCAACTTTCTACTACTTCCATTTGACACTTTTTCCATCAACTAAAATCTGGACACCATGGGAAAACCACTCTGAGATAACAAAAATCGAGAGAGGTTATTGTAAAGGAGCCCAACATGATCCCATCAGAGTAGATGAGAAGTTTCTAAGTGTCACGGTGTCTGAGTAACCTCATGTTGAAGTTTGCATCCATTTTTCCCTTTGGACCCTTAAGGGATCGATCTGGTTGAATGTACCTCAGAGAGATTCTGTGTGTTTGAGTGTGAAAGAGGACCATGCCTAGCATAAAAAATTCCTATTCAGACATTTTGGATTAGTCTGTTTGGTCACACAAGTTGTAGAACGAAAGTTGCACGACTTTGCAACTTTCCACTACTTCCATTTGACACTTTTTCCATCAACTGAAAACTGAATACCATGGGAAAACCACTCCAAGATAACAAAAACCAAGAGAGATTATTGTAGAGGGGCCCAACGTAATCTCATGGGATCAAACGAGAAGTGTGTAAGTGTCACGATGTCTGAGTAACCTCATGTTGAAGTTTGCAACCATTTTATGCTTTAGACCCTTAAGGGATCGATCTATTGAACGTAGCTTAGAGTGATTCCGCATGTTTGGGTGTAAAAGAGGACCATGCCTAGAATAAACATGCCTATTTGGACATGTTGGAACAGTCTGTTTGGTCACAGGAGTTGCAGAACAAAAGTTGCACCACTTTGTAACTTTCCACTACTTCTATTTGACACTTTTTTCATCAATTGAAAACTAGAAACCACAGGAAAACCACTATGAGATAACAAAAACTAAGATATTTTATTGTATAGGGGTCCAATATGATCCCATAGGATTAGACAAGAAGTTTCTAAGCATCACGGTGTCCAAGTAACCTCATGTTGAAGTTTACAACCATTTTTCCCTTTGGACCCTTAAGGGATCAATCCTGTTGAATGTAACTCAGAGTAATTATGTGTGTTTGGGTGGGAAAAAGGACCATTCCTAATGTAAAAATTCCTATTTAGACATGTTGGAATAGTCTATTTGGTCACACAAGTTGTAGAATAAAATTTGCACCACCTTGCAACTTTCCACTACTTCCATTTGACTCTTTTTCCATCAACTAAAAACTAGAAACCATGGGAAAACCACTCTGAGATAATGAAAACCAAGAGAGGTTATTAGAGAGGGGCCCAACATGATCCCATAGGATCAAACAAGAAGTTTCTAAGTGTCATGGTGTCCAAGTAACCTCATGTTGAAGTTTGCAGCTATTTTTCCCTTTGGACCTTTTAGGGATCAATCCGGTTGAACGTAGCTTGGAGCGATTCCGCATGTTTGGGTCTGAAAGAGGACCATGCCTAGTGTAAAAATACCTATTCATATGCATTGGAATAGTCCATTTGGTCACACAAGTTGCAGAAAAAAAGTTGTACCACCTTGCAACTTTCCATTGCTTCCATTTTACACTTTTTCCATCAACTGAAAAATTGGACACCATGAGAAAACCACTCTGAGATAATGAAAACCATGAGAGGTTATTGTATAGGGACCCAATGCAATCCCATAGGATTAGACAATAATTTTTTAAGCATCACGGTGTCTGAGTAACCTCATGCTGAAGTTTGCAGCCATTTTTCTCTTTGGACCCTTAAGGGATCGATCTGGTTGAACAAAGGGTCTATACTCTAAACTTATAAAAACCTTACCAACTCTTGGAAAAACAATTCTAAGGTGTCAAAACTTCAAAATCCATAATCATATCTCAACTATACCACCATATAATGGGTAAACCACAAAACCCTCTATTGTAGCCTAAACCCTAGGGGTTTATTGAAAATGATACTCCCAAAGCTAACCACAACCTAAAAATTATTGAAACAAGTTTTTGATACCCTACACAAGCTCAAACAATCATAAAATAATGCTTCCCTACACAAAAACATAATTTGACTCTTTAAAACCACCATTTTTCTTAAAGAAAACTCACTTTTACACACATGGGTTTCACACCCATCTCACTTTTAAACCTCCCCAACACTAAAACATAATTCCCACACCTTAATAATGTTAGTGCAGACCCATTCCTCAAGTTACATAGGCTATAGAAAGAGGAATGGGTCAAAAAGCCATTTTTATTGACTCAAAACCTTCAAATGTGCAAGTTCAGGCCAGTTTTAGTAAATTGATGATATTCTACTCCTTATTTTCCTTGATGAGAAAAGCCTACTTAATGGTGCTCCTACACCAATCATACATTGACCTTCTTGTCCCTCCTAAAGTTTGGACCACATCCATTACCTCCACATAAAACTCGACATCCTTGGTCTTATTGGTTCCCAAGCCTTGATATGTGTTAAGTGGGATAAGATAACCTGTCAACCCTTTGTCAACCCACTCCCCTGACTCACAATCATTTCAGGTTTGCATTGTACATGAAGAACAAAAGTATGCCATCTTATGTCTACATTTGAGCTAAGGAAAGAGTGTAGCTCACTCGATCCTGTTAGTGTAAAACAATCCTCATATGGTGCAATGTTAGTATCATCCATCAACCAAAAAAATATGTGAACTGAAGACGTACCTTCATTACCTGGACCCATCGAAGCATTACACCACTCAATGATTGAACTTGCATCTCTCAACTTTGCATTATCTTTATACTTTAACTCTTCTTGTGCTAATGCTCTTTTCACGCATGCTCCTGCACCATCATGCTCACCCTTTCCATGCATGACCTCACAAAAGTTTCACATTTGTTGAACACCTGTAGTGAGGTGCAACCTGCACAACCAATTGAACATGAGCACATTCTTGAACTGTGTTGCATAGTTATCCAACCATATTATATGCTGACCGTATGCTATGCCCCTCCAAGCTAAATCACTATAGAACATCTGGAAGCAACCTTGCATGAACTTTGGAGAATGTGTGTGATCATCACTAATATAAAAGTGATACTCCCTCAATACCTTCCTTTGGTGCTCTATACTATCAACTGCATGAATGAATGCTATGTGCACAAATATCAAAACCTGTGTAGAGTTGTAATACTATGACTGCACCTCACACTGTGGCTATAGAGTGTAGTTCTCTACAAATTCAACTAATAATACTATGCTTCCAACTAGAAAGGTGTCCTTGCATAGCTTAAATTTTGTGTCCAGCCATCGGGCTCTATGGGTATGCCTTGCATACTCATACACTAGATTCTCATGAAACATGGACATAAACTGATATACTGGAATCTTCTCAATAACCAAATCACACCTTTTTGCTTGAGACCCATGGTTTGTAGTGTATGCCATTGTTTTATACTTCCTAAAATCTACTAGTTTATGTCCCACCTCATTTGTGCTTTCCATATGTTGACATATTGGCATTCATTGCAAGCCACTACAATGCTCGCATGAACCATACAAGCATGTTGTCCTATAGAATATTTTTCCATCCTTTATTTGACATAAATTTTTTGATAAGAACTCTCTTGAAGATTTTGGTGGGGCTTCTATGCCACAATCCTACAAAACATTGTTAGTATGCAAATCTAAACATATAGAATGATAAACATCATAATGGTTAGTGAATTCAATATGTAGTCTACAACAACAAGTAGTGCGTGTGTGATTTATCTTGACATAAAAAGGTTTAATCATTTCAAAAAATCTTTGAGAAATACTAATTTGAGGATAAGAATTTTGAAATTTATGAAAAAATTGGGTTTGAGTCGTATCCAAAAAGTGCTTTGGATGTGGCTCACGGTTCCGACTACCGATTCTCCTTCTTATGAAATCCCTTTGATTTGGAGAAGGCCTTGTATTATTCTTCCAATAATCTTAAATTAGTGTTCTCAATGCTTCAAGAACTTTTTTATCTTTATGTGGCAGTCTTCCCGAGAATGCCCATAATTCATTTGAATCGGTGCCCTCAATTCTTTGCCGCCTTTGAACAGATTTTGATAAAAAATTTCTACTAATTCCCATTTGTTCACTTGTCTTTTAAATGAGACAAGATCTCTTTGTTTGATAGCTTACCAAAGTTGATGTAATGACATGTCAGGTGACATTACTATCCTTTGAGCGTGAGGTCTTATCCACACTCTCAAAAGCATCCATTAGATTCTTCACAATAGTCTTTTCACTTTATGCATTCGATGTTCTCAACCCAAGAGTCTTCATGATGTTTTTTCACTTTAAACCCCACATCATTTGAACAAATAGTTGACATCTTTCGGTCTCATTTAGCCTTTCAAAGAAAATTTTTCAAATCTTATTAGCATATCTTCTACAAGTGCATTCTAGAATCTTACCTTCCATGTGCTGCAAAATATCCTCATCAATATTAATCAAAAACTTTCACTTTCTATGCAAAATTCTAGGTGGTGTTCTCTTAGATACATACATCTCAACATTAACAATTTCATCAATATTTAATTGAGGTGGGCTAGATTGCGTACCTTCAACTGAGGGTGGAATAGAATACATACCTTGAGGTTCACATGGGGATGATGGCATACCTTGTTCATCAAATCCAGGTGATGATGTACTCTCAACTTCAGATGTGGTGGATGGTGTCCAACCATACTCACTTGTGGTAGATGGTGTCCCTTCATAATCGTTTGTGCTTAATGGTGTCCCTTCATATTCACTTGCAGTTGAGGGTGTGTCTCCAACTACAATATATGCATCTCCCCTAACATGACTCTTTCTCATTCGTGCCCTTTGTGCTGCCAATTTATTTTCTCTTTTTGATGCTTGAGGTTCCTCTTCAACTAGCTTGTTTTCGTCAATTGTTCCCAATTTTTGCTTTTCACGATATTCCCTCATCCATTTTTTCTCTTTATCTCTGAAGGCTTGGAGTTGATCATCTGTTAGTTTTTTCCTTTTAACAGTTCATTTCTTTAACATGATGAATAATTTTACCTATGCAAAAAGTGCTAATTCAAGTCAGATTAACTAATAGTGAAGGGTTGTAAAAGTCTATTAAAGAGGGAGACCAATGGTCACCTCTTTCAAATGTTAGTTTTCCTTAACAAAATTGAGTTTTTGAGTTGGGAAACGTTATTTTATGTTAGATTGAGCATAAGCAGGGTATATTAGGCTTGTTTTAACAATTTTCAAGTTTTGGAGTGTTTGGCAAGTGCTACTTGCAATAAAACACATGGTTTCTAAGCTTAGGGAGATGGTTTTATGGTTTGGGTGGTAAATTATTGAATATCTACAATATAATGCTATAATTTGAAGTTTTGATAGATATAAAGTGTTGCCCCAAGGTTTCAAGAGATTTGGACAAGTTTTGAAGGTGGTCGCTTTGTAAAAGTGGGCTAATTTGGGCCCTTAAAAATGTAGAAAATTTGATAATTTGTGTAGTTTGGTACAAAACAAGCATTGGTGATTGTTGGATATGTTGAAAGGCTCTATAATGGGTAAAATAAAGGTGTCTAAATGGTCCTAGGTCTATAGAAAAACAAACTTGCATAATGAATCTTATTAAGCAAACCATTGCTAATACTAGTACTTTTAGGCTTAATGAAGGTTTAGCGGTTCAAGGGTTGTTATGGGCGTTGAAGGAAGTTGGGAATCTTGATTTGAAAATGTATAAAAACATCATAAAATCCCAAATAAAGGGTTCAATTAATTTATTTTGAGGATTTGGTGCTCTACTCAATGCCTAAACTGTGGAGTTTCAAGTGTTTTTTCTATGTTTTCAGTTTCCTTTTCCTGTGTATGGCCCAATACAGGCCTCCTATGATTATAAATTCATAAATCACTGTGGTGGCAGGTCTTAACTTGGAATTCAATCTATTTTGAGACTCCTTTGGTTGTTTCGATGAACGAAAAACTCCATTCTTCATGATCAGCCTGTATAGACTAGCAGGGTATGAGTTTTACTTTAATTTAAAGATGGAGCCTTTCCTCCTACTGTGGTGACCTGTGATTTAGAGGAAAGGCATGTAATATGTTGTTTTCAAGTGTCATTTTTCTTTTAATAGTGGTAAGGCATCTATAGGGCTGCTGATGTTATCTTAGACTGAGAATGTGAGTTTTTGAGATCTAATGAGGCTAAAGGCCTAGTGAAGGTTTATTTTGTTTGATGCTTCAGTGAGGCTTGGAAGGCCTTGGAGTTGTGAAATATAGAAAACCCTAGATATTTATGAGAAAATTGAGGGTTTTTGTATTGGAAACCTATTTGAGCATGCAAGGTCCTAAAACCTGGAAAATCTTTTGTTTTGAGACCTAAGTAAAGACTATTTTTGGATTTAGGGATCTGCGGAGAAGTGAGAAGGTTGTGTGGGGAATTATACCTGATTGAGTGACTTTGATATGCTACAAACTAAACAATGTGAATTTATTGATAGAAGAGGTCCTGATGAAATTGTAAATTGAAAATTTGTTTGTAGATTAGAGTTGTGTGTTTGTATGTTGTAGGCCTCCACCTACTGCATTAGGAGTATATTCCAATTTTTTAGAGACATGTATGGAAAATTTGGTAGCATAGACAAGGAAATCAACTGGTTTGTATAATTGTTTGACAAAATACCTCAATGAAAGATTTGGGAGCATACACAAAGAAAGTCAATTGTTAAATTTAACAAAATGCCTCAAAGAGATGTGGTTTTAAAATGTAATAGGAAAGTGTATAGAATTGTCTAATTTAAAATGTCCATTGACAACCTAAGAGCTGTAACATGACAAACAAAAAATTTGATCAACATGGAATAAGCAAAACAAAAAAAATGAAAGCAAGCCATAATAGAATGAAAGAAAATGTGCAAAGACTTCACATACCTAAAAAACCAAAGTTTCAAATGGAGGAGTTCTGCCCAATTATGGAGCCTTTGCTTCTTCTTTCCTCAAAGTCCTCAAAAATTTGACATTTTCAAAAGATTTTTCCCCTCCAAACTTCAATTGTACATCAGTTATAACTGTAATTCAAACTTGAATTCATATTATATGCCTTTCAATGTGAAAACTCTGCTATTTCATGCAAAGGTGATGGAAATATCATGAAAAAGGTGGTGGAATCTAAAAATCATGCATGCAAACTTCACTCAATCACCAAAAATCTACTTTTTGTTGGAGCATGTGTAGAACCAAGAGAATATGCAAAATGTGGGCCAACATCATTGGTATATTGTGTTTTTTTACCATTTTTAGTGCAATAAAAAATGTGCTTGTGTTATAACGTGAGCACGCTATTTCTTGCTAAACGGACATGCCTCTACTTATTCATAATGCATTCACATTATAATAATGTTAGTTTTTTTAAAGATTTATAGGGTATATGGTTAAGGGTAGAGGGTCGAGAGATAGAGAGAGTGAGTGGGAGAGAGAGATACCTGAGAGAGAGAGAGGAAGGGAGTGGGAGAGAGATAGAGGGGGGAAGGGCCAAGGGTAGAGGATAGAGGATTTAAGTGTTAAGAGTTTAAGGTTTACGATTAAAGGTAGAGGGGAGAGAAAAAGAGGGAGTGACAGAGAGAGAGACCTAAGAGAGGGAGAGGGGGTAGGAGGGAGAGGGTTGAGAGAGAGATGTAGAGAGGGTTAAGGGTAGAGGGGAGAGAGATAGAGCGAGTGAGTGAAAGAGAGACCTGAACCC
>VDFB02271358.1:243939590-244009836 GCA_007258455.2 Sequoia sempervirens | reverse complement strand
CTCTCTCCCACACTCTCTCTTACTCCCACCCTCTCTCACCCTCTCTCCCACAAGAATACATACATACATATAGGCATACATACATACATATAGGCATACATACAAGAATGCATACATACATACATACATGACACACTAGCATACATATACATACAAACATTCAATAAAGTGGCATTTAACTAAAGGAAGACATAACCCGAGCACGTTATGTGTTGCTAGAAATATTCCCCGGAGAAACAAAAAATGTCAAAACTAACACATAACACGAGTGTGTTATATAACACATTCTCATTATATTTTTCTTTGGGAATCTCCAAGCCTTAACTTTGGTATTTGCCTTGGAATACCAACCCAAAGGCTTGGAGGGCATTCCCAACAACCAGAGACGTGTTTTTTGCAAATTCTACAATTTTTCACATAATTAGATTCGTGCTCACCGTCAAGATTGCATCTAGTTCAATATCGACAAAATTGAACACATGGGTAATGTTAAGTTCTCTCTTAGCTTTCCAACGATATAATTTTTTTCACTTTCTGACAATGTTAGGCCTTTCATCCATAATTTATTTTGTTTGTATGTCTGTTTTTTTTTCAAAAAGCAGTGTTTGGTGTTTTTTTTCATTATAAATTAACCGTTCATGGAAATTTCAAATAAATTACATTTTTAGAAACTAGACTCCATTCTACAAATTTTAAAAAATAAAAATTAAAAAAAATCTAGTACAAGTTTTCAAAATTTGTAGGGGGAGCATGGCCAATTTTTTTAGAAAATTAGTAAAAAATTAAATATTCATTAAAAAATTATCAAAAAAATTGTGCATCGACTAGATACTATTAGCTAACTTCTGACCATAGCGATTTTAAAAATGCTACAAAAAGTTCACCATGCTAGGGTCGTACAAGAGTTGCTATGTTATGTTTTCTTCTGACAAAAATAACAACAATTTTTTTTACATCCCTCTTTTGAACCCCTTAATCTCAACCATTTTCAAAATAAATTAGTAGTTTAGAAAATCTACTTGGAGCACTTTGATCCTTGTTTTTGTTCCATCTCAAAATTTTGAGTGTAGCTATCCTCAATTTCACATCCAAGGTCAGTATTTCTTGATTTCAAAAAAAAAGTGGCCACTTAAGCCCCCTTTTTGGGAACCATCTTGGTGCACTTACCCATAAATTATTTTTCTATAATATTTAATGCCAAGCAATGTAGCTTGAATTTTGAATTAAGTTTGTGGTATTATACACATTTTGCACAAATCATTGCATTATATAATTGTTGTCATAACCTAAAGAAAATAGGTGTTGTCATAATGAACTGGGTTTAAATAATTGATTTGGCAAGTTGAAAAGATAGTTGTATAAGCATGGAAAAATGTAGCTGACAAAATACAATATGTTATGTATTTGTAGTAGTCAATATATGATAGTGCAAGGAAAAACCACAAAATCCATGCTCATTCTCCTCCCTACCATATTGGCATCATGAAGCCTCATGGGCTCTAGCCAAACCCCTGAGCAAGAAAAGTATGGAAGACCCATCAGAAATTTAATGGAGTCATATCATATATCAGACAATGGTGAAGTAGGGGAAATTTGGGTTTTTTCATATATGATTTCTTATATTGTGGTATATTTTTTGGTGTAACAACTTTAAAAATATGGGCATGTTGATAAAGAGTTACTTACAAATAATTTTTTCTATAAGATGACAAGATATCTGTAGAAACATGGACAAATGCAATGTGTACAATAGAGTATATTTATTGTAGTCAAGTGCGTGTAAACATTTTTGCATGCATCTATATATGTAGCAACAAATATATGACAGTGAAAGGAAAAAGTGCAAAACCCATAGTTATTCTCCTACCCACTACATCAACATCATGAAGCCACATGGACTCTTACCAAACTATCGCGCAAGTAAAGTATGAAACATCAATTAGAAATTTCATGAGTTTCATCATATATTACACAATGACGAAGTTGCAAGAAAATTGCATGTTCTCATATTTTTTTTTTCTAGTGTTTTTTTCTGCAATAACTTAAAAAAAAGTGAAAGTTGATAAAGAATTGGGAAAGATGGAACTGTTTGTAATGTCGATAAATATAGGAAAAGAAGAATATATGGGAGATCTTGTTTCAAAGTAGAACCAATTCCATGGATGAAATACACAAATATCACTAAAAGGAAGACATCAAACAAATAGCAAAGGTTTTGCTTGAAATCATAGAATACATACAAATAACTTTATAAGCATACCTGATTTTGCTATGTACTGGAGCGTATCTAGCCATGCAGGAAGAAAAGGGTTGAATTTATAACTTAGCAAAATATAAATTTATAAAACAAACCTTGTTTATGGTTACATCTATGGTCGGCTTTCAGGTACCAATTGTTCCACAGATGGGCTTCACATCTCCTTGTCTATGTATGCTTGCATTGAGCCCAACATAATATTACTACAAAGCAACATTTTATTTGAATCTATCAAAATATGTCTCTGGTTAGATGTGTATGGAATGACAAAAAGACACTGGAAAACAACTTAGAACAAAAATAGGGGGTGAGACACTGTAGATTGCGGAGCACAATGCTTGTTAAACCATCCAATTTGCTAGCTAACGAGGGTGGATGGGAGGATTTTACCATTCTATACCCATTGAGTGAGACAACCAACTCCACTACTTCCAATCCATGTGGTCTACAAACTCCACTGTTGTTGTGAACAGGCCTGGGAAAGCTCTTGCAAGGTGCAAGGAGTTTTATCATATATTAGGAAAAAATGCAATGTACAAAAGGCTATATATTTTTGAAAGTAATATACAGGAAGAGCAAATCAGTGAAATGCTCAAAAGAGAATTTTGTAGATTAACATTATACATATACATATACATATACATATACATATACATATACATACACATATACATATACATACACATATACATATACATATACATACACATACAAATACACATACATATACATATACATATACGTACACATACACATACACAAACATATACACATACACACACACATACACATACACATACATATACACATACATACACATACATATACATATACATACACATACACTTTTCGCCCTTCGTTTATTGTTTGTAGTTATCTTTGTGCATCTTTAGCATTATACACATTACCATATGAGAAATTGCAGTTAAATCTTCTTTCTTTCATCAAAAAAATATGGTTAGGGTTAGTAATTTTTTCACCTCTTCTATTTGCCATGTTTTTTAAGTTCTATTTAATGTCGATTTCCGATCATCTACCATTTACATGTGCTTATTAAGTGTCTTTCTAATAGCTCTTTTACAATTTCCCTATTTTTCTATAATATTTAGTGTCAAATAATGTAGCTTGAATTTTGAATTGATAAGACAACTATTATATAGATTGCTTTAGGTACGATATAATTTTAGCTCTATCTTACTTTTATATTTATTAGACCTAGATGCACATCTGTATTTGACCTTTTTGTCTAGGTTAATCAATCAATTGATAGATTATTATTTAATTATCTTAAGATATATATCCATAGAAATGCATGGCAGACTTGAAGTTGTGGATTAAATAATATTTATGAAAAGTATGGAACATTAAAGGATTCCCCCTTTTTAAGGAGTTAATAGTCATGCCTTTAATTACTAATATTCAATGAAAAGTTGTTAGATTAAAAAAAAAAGTCCATAACTTTAGGTATGACATATCTTTTCCAATGCTTATGTGGTAGTACATAATTTATTACTTTGATGTTATTTATTTTGATTTTTTTTATTTGAATATTAGTTATGATGGTCAAAGTAATTACACACAAACATATTAAAATATATATATGTATTCATGTGTATATAAATGTATATCTATGGATGATCACAAGAGGAATAACATAGTTTAAACATTGGAATATATAAAAATATATATGGGTAAACCCACAAAAGTGGTTTACAATTTGAATGAGGAAGGAAAACTAACAAAAAATGACTCCATGCTAAAAAAAATCATTTTTGGGGTTCGAACAAACTGAATGGTTCGAACGAACCAAAATCAGGTTCACTCGAACCTAGGTTTGGGTGAACTCATTAAATACATCCTCCCAAAAAAGCACATGCAAACCCCTTTTTGAAGGGGGTTCACTCGAACCCCCCTAGTTCAAGCAAACCCCCCTTTTCCTTAATTCCATCTCTCTGCCACCAAAAAAATTAAAAAAATTTCCCTTTCAAGCTAGGGTTGAGGATGAAAATGGAGGAGACTTCACAAACCCAATTGGAATCAGGTAGTCCTCAGAACGAGCTATCCAATGACTATAATTTTAGTATGTTTTGGTTTTATTATCTATTTGTTATTTTAGTTTTATTAAACATAGGTTTTTCACCCAAAATGAAGCTCTTTGTTTTGCACATGTGGAAAAATAGAAGATTATAAAAAAAATTCAAAAATATGAGTGCACCAGATATTGAAGTACTTGATCCAACAACAAAAAAATGAATTTTGATACATACAAAAAAAGTTACGCCTTATACGGTCTGCCTATGTCTGAATTGTAATAGGTTTGACTTCGAAACTTGATTAAGGAAAAAATATTCAATAAAACACTATCTAACCAAGTGGAAGAACTAGATATCGAAGTTACAAATCTAAATTCAAAATAATTAGAATTTTATCCTTCATGGAAAAAAATTTATGCATTATAGGGTGAGCGTCACTCCTTAAAAATGTTGTTTACTAAAAAAAAAACTAGTTTTCGAGGGAGATGGAAAAAGAGGTGCAATCTGATTCCAAAAATTTTGATTTTTTTTTTTTTAGAATCAACAGACAAAATGTCACAAAACTCTAGTTTGCATCATCTTCAAATTCCTCACGGTTTAGCCTCTATAGGTGCCCAAAAGTGAAGATTTAGTTAGAAAAAATTATTTCAGTGTCCAGTTTGGCCAAAAATTGTAAACTGCTATTGTGGGATCACCCATATACAAGTATTCTACATATTTCTCTATTAACAATTTTCACTATTTGACTATTGTTATATGTTTTCCATTAGAGATAATATTACTATTCAATGATTATGAAAGGAAGAAGTAAATTTAGAATATGCATGGAAGAACTAAAAATTCCAACATATAACAAGAATCAAGAATTATAGTGACAATGCAGACTAAAAACAATGTCGGCACTATATTAAAATAAAAATCATGGAAGCTCAATGAATGTGCAAATATATATATACAAACATAGGAATAAATTACGTTCATATTTGCAAAACACAAGTCTTAGCATCCCATATTGAGCATTTAAAAGGCAAGACAAGGAGAAATGTTGAAAAGTGTAAAAGAGCATTCAAAGGGTAGGCTCGCTAGTGGAACCTTTTTCTAAAACAATGGAAGATATCTTTAATATATCTGAAAGCAAAAATTTACACTCTACTTGGAAATCAAGTTTTGTTACTTTCACAATCATTGTTTTAAGCCGGTCTTTAGAATTGTAAGTGTCTGTTCTGATCAAGGCAGTAAAGATGTAAGGTTTACAAACAAGGCCTTTAATAACAACAACAAGATCTGTTGTAGACTCAGAGCTATCCTGCAACATGTAGACGTCTTTTGTTGGAATTTGCAGTAAAATAGTGGCAGCTTCATCAAAAGCAATACACCAAAGGTTGGTTGAATGGTTTTGCAGCTTTAACTATAGAAGGTAGCAATAGTTGCATTCCTTGATTTCCATTTGGAAGTGATCACAAAACCAGACATCAGCACGAGGGCATGTGCATTTTCTTTTTCATTCTTTCCCATTAACCAATAATGAGCAAGCAAGATAACAAAAAGACTCAATTTTTGCAATTTGAATGGTTGCTTTAAAAATGGCTTCAATAGTTTCTAGCAAGCCAAGGTAGTTGTTCAAGATGAATGCAATAGTAACTCTATCATTTGAAGGATGAAGCCTATGAGGTGCAGAAGAAGATGAAACCATATATTCTACTTTGATTGGGCCCTTGGATTTGAGAGTGCTTGCCTCAGGAATATAAGGGTTAATGTCAAGGACTATTGTTGTTGATTTGTTGAAATTTTTTCCATTAAAGTAGCCTAAATGGAAACCCCACACAATAACTATGACTATATCACCAGAAAGATACATCCGCTCCAAGACATCACATTTTTCTTGCCAACTTGGGCCTCACAAATTAACATCAATGAAACAAGCACAGATATCAGATAGTTTAATAGTTCGCCGAATTGTTTCAGATCCATTTTTTCTATGAAAAAATGATATGTACCCAAAATGGACTACAATTCCAATAATATCAACCAAACTATTATAACTATAATTGGTTATGTCACTAACTGGCACAAAGGTTTAGGGTTTTTTGGGCACAAAGATGTCATCTTCACACTGTTTTATTGTTATTTTTCATCCAAAACAATTTCCATATTACTATTTAATTTATTGAATTTTTTATTTGCTTCCTTCACCAAACCTCTTGATATTAAATAAGTCGTACCTATCTCAACTCGACCATAATGTAGTTCAGCAATATCATCAAAACAAGCAACACAAATTTTTGTCCCTTCTATATCTATAATGTCAAAACTGAAAAGTTGGCCTTCACCTCTTTGTTTATGGAAATGGTACATCTCTCTAATATGTGTTACACACCCTTTCACTTTCCAAACATTTTGATAAATGTTCAAAGCTTTAATAGGGCTGACATTTGGAGGACTATTTTGTTTCTGAGGGGACAAATGCACACCAAATTCAGGGGTCCATTTAGAAGGAGAAGGTAACTCTGGCCCCAACATTTTCTCTTCTTTCCGCTTGAAGAGATACCTACGGGTCCCAATGATTTGACAATCTGACATAATCACAACTAAGCTGAATATGATTAAGGCCCTAAAAAATAATTAAAACAATATATTGGACATATAATATTAGGCACATACAAAGGAGAAACAAAATTTTAAAAAATAGAGAAGAAACAATGCAACCCACCTTGTATCCTGGACATTTCTACAAATATAGTCTCGCAAACATACGAGGGACCCTATTTTCAAGGCACTTGAAAACAACAAATCATTGCATTTGGAAGGCGATGTTCCTATTTGCATATGGTGTCCATTAGACAAGACAACATTGTATCGCTCAACTTTCCCTTCATCACCACCAAATTTTTTAAAGGACAAGAGCTGAAAGACCAGAGAGGGAACGCCATCTCCAACATTAATGGAATGAATTGCAAATGAAGTCAAAGTTGGTTGTTTCTTTGCAGCCTACAACTTAGACAAGTTCAATCAAGGAAAATATACTTCATCACACCAAATGGATGAAAGGAGTAAGGAAAACAAAGGCTGCAAAGAGATGTTTTTATGTGCTAGAAAAGATCAATGCATATGTACTTCCACATCTATATGCTTTACCAAGGTTAGCCATGTGTGTATATAGGTCTAAAGGTAATTAAAACTAGAAACATAAATAGTAAAGGGTACGTGGTATGCGTTTTTGTATTTCAGAATCCTAAAATTAAAGGAACTAAAAGTGTAGTACCCCTCCGATTTGCTTATGTTTCCTAACAGTATGTTTTTGCTTTGATAGACCCTGATACTTTGTTTTGATGTATTTTATCACTAACAGTAGAGCGATGGTGGATTTATTTTATGATGTGATGATACACTATTTAGATGGTGATTATTTGTGGTATGCTTTATGTTAGCATAGATGTTTATTTGAGATGATATTGCTATATATGTTCATGGTAGTTTAATTGATATTTATTTCGTCAATTCAATGTGACATTGTATTAGCAAAGAGAATGGCATTACATCACTCACTTGTGAGTGCCCTATGATTTCTACGATATTCTCTTCATGGTGTGTTTGACTTATGATGTATATACATGCAAGACATATGTTTGATTGCAGGATTGCAGGTACATAATATTGACTCCACCTGGTTTCACATGTCTGAGCGTGTGCAAGCTCAATGGTATTGTTGATTGGGAGATAGTAATGAGGTTTCTCCTAGTCTAGCCACAAACCTAGTCATAGTGTGTCATCAGTCCATGTTCGGTATGTTTGGTTGTCATGTCCATGTTTGTTTTTTTTTAATTATTACTTATTTATGCAAGGTTTATTTTATGAAATTAATGTTAGATTAATGTTCTTAATGATTCAATGCTTATTTAATTAATTTTAAATAATGTTGTTAAAATCTTTTTATTTTATTTAATTAATTAAATTAATTTATTTGGTAAAATAATTTATTCCTTGTGATTAAATTTATTTTATTAAGTAAATAAATAAATTGATTAAATTTACCTATTAATTGAATAGATTAAATTTATTTTAGATGTTATTATGTGAAATTGAATTTTAAATTGCATATAGAAGATAATATTAAATTGTGGAATTTTAAATTATTATAATAGCACAAATTCTTTGTAATTATCAAAAAGGGAAAATATCTAAAAGTTGGTTAATAGATATTTTGGAATAACCATGTGTTTGAGTAAAAATTTATTATTCACTCTTGTTGAAAGATTATTCTTGGAGACAATATTTTCCATAACTGTGAAAGGCAAGAAGACACTTCACGGAAGAAGAAAGAGGAAATTGGCTGGGAAATTGTTTTTTGGGTTTTTGGTTAAAAAAAATTGGAAGAGGTTCTCGAGAATTTTCTGGCTCAGTATTTTGCATCTACCAGGAAGTGGAAAGTTTGGAAAGGGCTTTGTAAATTGAACTCAGGCGAAATTTTTCTCCAACCTTCAATTCTTTAAGCTTCAAAAAAACAAGTTCCTTGTTATTTATTTATTTATTTATTTTGTTGTTTTGAAAAGATTGCATGTACAAAAATTCAATTTAGTAGAAGCTTTGTTAAATTTGTTAAATGGAAAGATTGCCTGAAGAAGAAAATTTGATTAAAGCTTCTGTAGAGAAATATATTGAAAGCTTCTATGTGTGTAAAATTACCGTGAAGGTTTTGTTGAAAACATTCCTGTAGAAATTTTTTTTGATGCTCTAGCCTCTGTGTGTAAAATTACTATGAAGATGTTGTGCTTATGTAAAAAAATTTACCGTAATATCAAAGAACCTTTGTAGAAAATTATTGTTAAGCTCAATAGAAAATTTAAAAATAAAACAAAAGAAAACCTTTGTAAACTTTGCAAATGAAATCTTCTTGTTAAACTAGAAAATGGAAAACTTTGTAAGAATTTTTCTAAATATTTTCTATAGAAAATATTCTAAGAAATTGGATTGAATTGAAAACCTCTGTGAAATTCTCTAAACTTTTCCTGTAGTAAACCTTCTGTGAAAATAATTTTCCCAATTATGCCATTCCTGTGGATTAATTTATATATATATATATTTATGAGAATGTTTTGTAGAAATTTATTCTAAAATTTTTAATTAAAATATAGACTATGATAGTCTGTATGCGATTTTAATCGCAGGTTTTTGTTATAAAATTATGGAATTTTCATACGATGAATATAATCATTACGCAAGACTATATTTTGAATTTTAATGGGGGTTGGTGAGGGGGCTACCCCCACCGCCACTCCTATTCAGGGGGGTGTGGTTGTTGTGAGGCAATGCCCTCCACAGTTATGTGGAGTAGGTGTTGTCCCATAGGCAGTGCATCTTCCCTTGGAGGTTGCCAGGGTACGCCTGTGCAAAATTTGATTTCTTTTTAAATTATTTTATAAATATATATATTATGTGTATTATATATATTATATAATATTATATATATATATTATATTTATTGGTTATGTAATTTAGTTTTTTGTTAAATAATTAAATAATATATATTTATTATATATATAATTACATGTATTCTTACATATTTAATTATATATATATATTTAAATAGATGTTGTGTTATTAAAAATTTTAAATGCACAAGTAGAGGATTTTATAATGAAATGATTGTAATAGGGAATTAAATTTTATTATTATGTGTAATTGTGAAAATTGGAATTAAGTAAATAGTTTTATTTTATTTCCTTATTATTGCAAATGAAATTATATTTACTTTGAATAATTGCAAGTGATGTGTTATTGAATTAATTGGATTTAGGAAATCCTAACGATAGTTTATTTATTTGTCTAGAATGCTTTTAAAGTTGCAATTTCTTCTATTACGTTAGTTGGGGAATTTGGGTTAACTGAGTTAGTAAGTCTTCGAGATATATTAAATTTTTGAGGGGATTGTTAAATGAAATGGTTTAGCTTTTGATTTACCTTGGGTAGTGCATGTGGATGTAGTCTAGTTTGAACACCTAGTTAGTACGAACAGGATGTGTGATTTAGTTTGAACACCTGGTTATTATGAATAGGTTGAGTTGGTCTTTGTAGTATGGTCAATATTTGTTACCAATTTTTGTGCACCTTTTCTACCCATGGTATGTGGTTTGACCCTAGTGTTTTCAGTAGGAGAGTGGCTCTTTGTGGGGATTTGACACACAAAGGGGCGCCAGGGTAACTCACTTAGGGTTTAATCAAGTGATAACTTAAAAGAATTAATGGGGAACTCTCACATAAATAAAGATATTGTATGTTCTCTCATGACTCATGTGCTTGTTTAGGCTTGAGGTGAGATGAGAAGCATAGTTTTTATGGGGGTCTGACGACCAATAGAGGTAGCTAGGGTAACCCAAGATGGGGGTCCGATAGCCTAGGAAGGTTGTGCCAAGGTAACTCATAGAAAATTATGTGTGACACTCTTGCTACAATAATAGTCAATTTTTTTGTACAAGTGGATGTGCATGATTCTTTATTCTGGAACCAATGTAATCATTACATTGTGTCTTTTACTTGTATTGTTTAGTCTTGAGTTTTCCTATGTCTAGTGGTTGTCAGTTTTGTCTAGGACACCTTTTTACGATCTCCTAGCATGACGGGGTGGACCTACATGTACCACTTGGTTGGGTGAAATGTGCACCTTACACCGTTGAGTCCCCAGTTCTTGTTCATGATGGAGGGTACTTCCTGATTGGAAAGCTTGCGTGTACCAGTGGATTTGTACTTTCTCTTATGTATCATTTATATTAGTTGGATATATTGTTTATATATCACTCATCTATTATGTTCGAGGAGAATTCTGTAACTTGTAATTGTAACTCTTATGTATGATCTACCTCATTTCGAAATGAGTATTGTAATTATTATAATGAATGCAATGTAAGAATGAATCATTATTGTACATATATCTCATTCGATGTATTTAATGTTATTGAATGTATGATCTTAAATTTATTAGTAATGAATAAATGTGATGGATAGTTTACTTCGGTATAAGTGAAATTTGCATGTAATACCTTGTTGTGTATCTTAGAGATTGTATGCGCTAGTGTTGTTTATATCACATGTTAATATTACATTTAAAAGAAAATTAGTACATTTCTGTTGTGTTTGCAACATTCTTTAAGGTTACATGGCAAGGCATTACAGATGGTATCAGAGCCCAAGTTTAAACACTAGATGCTCTGGGATAATGTTGAATCCATGAAGATGTTAGTTGCATATGATTTAAATTTGTGAACCTTGTCGCATACCTTGTTATGTGTTTATGTAGGATCATGCCACCTAGGCGAGGTCAAGGTAGATGTCGTGGTTGTGGCTATGAAGGCAGTTACGGAGGTAATTAGCATGATTCAACTCCCCATGTTCACCATGACTTAGACCATGAGGAACATCAAGCTTCTTAGAATGCTCCGGGAGGTGGTGAACAAAATCGATATCCACCAAGGATCGAAGGCACTCAATTGTGTCAATTGTTAGAGGAGACTCTTGCTCATCTTTGGCTAGGGAAAGATGGAGATCAGGTTAATTTTGTTGAGAGAGTGGTACTAGTGTAGCCAGTGGCAGATGTAGTTGCTCATATGAGAGATTTACTTAGAGCCTGTCTGCCTTTTAGGTAGCGGCTTAGAGGCTGAGACATGGTTGATTGATCTAGATTGGTGTATTTCTATGACCTTTACAGTAGCAACACCAAGGCTAGATGTGCAATAATGCACTTGATGGATTTTGCATCTACTTGGTGGAGGTTGAAGGAGTAGAGGCTCCATATTGATATCAATATTGTGACTTGGGATTTATTTTTAGAGAGGTTTAAAGTCAGATTTCTTTCTGACCATTGGTGATAGTGTCGTGGAGATGAGTTTCATTCTCTATGACAGATGGACATGTCAGTGGAGCAGTATGAGTGCCATTTTTATGAGCTCAAGTAGTTCGCTAGCATTGGAGATGATGAGGGTATGCTGGTACAATATTTCATTAGGGGCTTAGATGCCTGAATCAGTTTTGGTGTTCGGGTTTTTGAACCCAAGACTATGGAGATAGGAGTGGAGAATGCCAGATTAGTGGAGGAGAATGTGACGATGGCATTGGGTGGCCATACTGGAGTGCAAATAGGTAGTGCTTTAGCTGTAGGGCCTAGTTCATGTACTGGTCAGACATAGGGTGCTAGACCACCTAGGATATAGTAGGTGCCTGCATAGAGTGGTCAACAACAACAAAACTCTCAGTCTCAACAAGGTGGTACTTGGAATCAAAAGAAAATAAATTAGAGTTGGTAGTGATCTCAACGTGATCGTATCGACCAACCATCCCAAAGTTCACAATCTATGGTTAGTTGGGGTAGTGTTTAGCAGTCTAGTACCCCTCCTGGTGTTAGAGGATTTAGTAGAGGTACAAGGTGTTTTTCTTGTGGCCAACAAGGTCACATAGCATGATAGTGTCCCAATAAAGACACATCAGGTTATAGTCAAAGACAAGCAGCTTTAGAGCGGATAGTAGGTGATGCCAACAAATCGTATAGGATCTGAGGGAGCTCTATCCCTATTGTTTTTAGGCCTCCAAGAGTAAGCTTGATCCTATATGGGGAGGATGTAGTACCCCTCTTATTTTCTTATGTTTCTTGGTAGTATGTTTTGCTTTGATAGACCCTGATACTTTGTTTTGATGTACTTGATCGCTGATAGTAGAGCGATGGTGGATTTATTTTATGATGTGATAATACACTATTTGGATGGTGATTATTTGTGACTTCTTTATGTTAGCATAGATGTTTATTTGAGATGATATTGCTATATATGTTCATGGTAATTTAATTGATATTTATTTCATCAGTTCGATGTGACACTGTATTGGTGAAGAGAATGGTATTGCATCACTCGATTGTGAGTGCCCTGTGATTTCTACAATATTCTATTCACAGTGTGTTTGACTTATGATGTATATACATGCACAACATATGTTTGATTGTAGGATTGTAGGTACATGATATCGACTCCACCTAGTTTCATAGGTTTGAGCGTGTCCATGCTCAACGATATTGTTGATTGGGAGATAGTAACAAGGTTTTTCCTAGTCTAGCCACAAACCTAGTCACAGTGTGTCATCAGTCCATGTTCGGTATGTTTGGTTGTCATGTCCATGTTTGTTTTTTAATTATTACTTATTTATGCAAGGTTTATTTTATGAAATTAATGTTAGATTAATGTTCTTAATGATTCAATGCTTATTTAATTAATTTTAAATAATGTTGTTAAAAGCTTTTTATTTTATTTAATTAATTAAATTAGTTTATTTGGTAAAATAATTTATTCCTTGTTATTAAATTTATTTTATTAAGTAAATAAATAAATTGATTAAATTTACCTATTAAGTGAATAGATTGAATTTATTTTAGATATTATTATGTGAAATTGAATTTTAAATTGCATATAGAAGATAATATTAAATTGTGGAATTTTAAATTATTATAATAGCACAAATTCTTTGTAATTATCAAAAAGGGAAAATACCTAAAAGTTGGTCAATAGATATTTTGGAATAGCCATGTGTGTGAGTAAAAATTTATTATTCACTCTTGTTGAAAGATTATTCTCGGAGAGAATATTTGCCATAATTGTGAAAGGCAAGAAGTCACTTCACGGAAGAAGAAAGAGGAAATTGGCTGGGAAATTATTTTTGGTTAAAAAAAAATTGGAAGAGGTTCTCAAGAATTTTTTGGCTCAGTATTTTGCATCTACCAGGAAGTGGGTTTGGAAAGGGCTTTGGAAATTGAACTCAGAAGGAAAAGTTTTGCTCCAACCTTCAATTCTTTAAGCTTCAAAAAAATAGGTTCCTTGTTATTTATTTATTTATTTATTTTGTTGTTTTGAAAAGATTGCCTGTACAAAACTTCAATTTAGTATAAGCTTTGTTAAATTTGTTAAATTGAAAGATTGCCTGAACAAGAAAATTTGATTAAAGCTTCTATAGAGAAATATATTGAAAGCTTCTTTGTGTGTAAAATTACTGTGAAGGTTTTGTTGAATACATTCCTATAGAAAAACTTGTTGATAACCTTTGTGTGTAAAATTACTATGAAGATGTTGTGCTTCTGTAGAAAACTTCAGTAAAATGAGAGAATCTCTGTAGAAAATTATTGTTAAACAATAGAAAATTTAAAGAGAAAACAAAAGAAAACCCTTGTAAGTTGCAAATGAAATCTTTTGGTTAAACTAGAAAATGGAAACCTCTGTCAAAATTTTTCTAAATATTTCTTGTAGAAAATATTCTAAGAAATTGGATTGAATTGAAAACCTCTGTGAAATTCTCTAAACTTTTCCTGTAGTAAACCTTCCATGAAAATGATTTTCCCAATTATACCATTCCTATGGATTAATTAATTTATATATATATATATACATATTTATTTATGAGAATGTTCTGTAGAAAGTTATTCTAAAAATTTTAATTAAAATACAGACTGTGATAGTCTGTATACAACTTTAATTGCAGGCTTTTGTTATAAAATTATGGAATCGTCGTACGACGAATATAATCATTACACAAGACTGTATTTTGAATTTTAATGGGGGTTGGTGAGGGGGATACCCCCACTGCTACTCCCATTGGGGGGATGCGTCTGCTATGAGGCAGTGCCCTCCATAGTCCTATGGAGGAGGCATTGTCCCACAGGTAGTGCATCCTCCCTTGGAGGTTGCCAAGCTATGCCTATGCAAAATTCTATTTCTTTTTATATTATTTTATAAATATATATTATATATTTTATGTATTATTTATAATATACAATATATAATATATATATATTATATATATATATTATATTTATTATATATATAATTATACGTATTTATATATATTTAATTATATATATTTATATATATTTAAATATATTTATTTAAATAGTTATTGTGATATAATAGATGTTTTAAATATACAAATGGATATTTTATTTAAGTGAAATGATTTTAAAAGAAAGTTGATTTATATTTAAATAGATGTTGTGTTATTAAAACATTTAAATGCACGAGTAGAGGATTTTATAATGAAATGATTGTAATATGCAATTGAATTTTATTATTATGCATAATTATGGAAATTGGAATTAAATAAATAGTTTTATTTTATTTCTTTATTATTGCAAATGGAATTATATTTACTTTGAATAATTGCAAGTGATGTGTTATTGAATTAATTGGATTTAGGAAATCTTAACAATAGTTTATTTATTTGTCTGGAATGCTTTATATGTTGTGATTGTTACGTTAGTTGGGAAATTTGGGTTAATTGAGTAAGTCTTCGAGATATATGAACTTTTGGAGGGGATTGTTAAAGGAGATGGTTCAAATTTTGATTTACCTTGGGTAGTGCATGTGGATGTAGTCCAGTTTGAACACCCGATTAGTACGAACGGGATGTGTGATTTAGTTTGAACACCTAGTTATTACGAATGGGTTGAGTTGACCTTTGTAGTATGGTCAATATTTTTTACCAGTTTTTGTGCATCTTGTCTACTCATGGTATGTGGTTTGACCCCAGTGTTGTTAGTAGGAGAGTGGCTCTTTGTGGGGGTCCGACACTCAAAGGGGTGCCAGGGTAACTCACTTAGGGTTTAATCAAGTGATAACTTAAAAGAATTAATGGGGAACTCTCACATAAATAAAGATATTGTATGTTCTATCGTGACTCATGTGCTTGTTTAGGCTTGAGGTGAGATGAGAAGCATAATTTGTATGGGGGTTTGGTGGCCAGTAGAGGCAGCTAGGGTAACCCAAGATGTGGGTCTGGTAGCCTAGCAAGGTTTCCCTAGGGTAACTCATAGTAAATTATGTGTGACACTCTTCCTACGACAATAGTAATTTTTTTTGTACAAGTGGATGTACTTGATTCTTTATTCTGGAAGCAATGTAATCATTACATTGTGTCTTGTACTTGTATTGTTTAGTCTTGAGTTTGCCTATGTCTAGTGGTTGTCAGTTTTTTCTAGGACACCTTTTTACTATCTCCTAGCATGGGGGTGGACCTATAGGTACCACTTGGTTGGGTGGAACGTGCACCTTACACCATTGGGTCCCTAGTTCTTGTTCATGATGGTGAGTACTTCCTGATTGGAGAGCTTGCGTGTACTAGTGAATTTGTACTTTCTCTTATGTCTCATTTATATCAGTTGGATATCTTGTTTATATATCACTCCTTTATTGTGTTCGAGGAGAATTCTTGTAACTTGTAATTGTAACTCTTATGTATGATCTACCTCATTTGGAAATGAGTATTGTAATTATTATATTGAATGCAATGTAAGAATCAATCATTATTGTGCATATATCTCATGTGATGTATTAAATGTTATTGAATGTATGATCTTAAATTTATGAGTCATGAAAAATACAATGGATAGTTTACTTTGGTATAAGTGGAATTCGAATGTAATACCTTGTCATGTATCTTAGAGATTGTATGAGCTAGTGTTGTTTATATCACATGTTAATATTACATTAAATTTTTTTTTACTACATTTCTATTGTGTTTACAACATTTTTTAAGGTTACATGGCTGGGCATTATAGAAAGGCAATGTTCGGGTTGATTACAAAAGAGGAAGGAAACAATAACAACAAATTTGCAACAAGTATAAGGGAAAGGAAATATAAACTTACGGAATCAAGATTTTGAGGCTAGTGGATGGCACCCTCATAGTCCATAGTAGAACCTATGGGGGATGTCACCAAATCAATTTTGGGGGGCTCTAGAGACCCATCCACAAAGCTTGATTCTGTAGAGAGTTGTGGGAACTTTTAGAGGGAGGAAATGTTGCAATCATAGTTGACTGATTGGAAGCTCTATTTCACAATAAAAATAAAAGATTAATGTATTGCAATGTCCAATGGAAACTGGTAGAAAACTTAGAAATATTGATAATCTAGAAACCATTTTACTATTTTGATTAAATGAAAATGGGTATAACCATTCCACTTTTAATATTGTCCAAACGATAGGAGATAGAGCAACAATAAAAATGATAAATGAAAATGTATATGTCCTTATATGTATCTATTTATCTTTGAGGTTTCTTATATATGTATGCATGCAATTTTTTACTATATTTCTATATATACCTATATGCAGATATTTGTATATGTTGCTAGTTGGCGTAATACCCCCCATGTTGCTAGTTGGACTCACTACTTTTCTATGCTTTGGTTTGATACTTTGTGATTGTGATAGTACTATTTATTGTTTGGTTTGGAGGACTTGATATTTAGATTTTTTGGTGATTATGCTTATACATTTGAGGACATGGATATTTCATATGATATTGTGGTTTGGTGATGTTAGTTTGATTTCAGTAACATATTGTGATGCAACTTGATTTAGTAAATTATGTTATGATATGATTTGTTAGTTTAGAAATGCTATTTCATATTGACATTGTAATTTTTAGAACAACTTGGTGAGAGGACAGTGTAGCACCACTTGCTCGTGAGTGCCCTGCTACGCTGCAATTCCTTCTCACAATGTAATGCTTGGATTATATATATATATATATATGTACATGTACACGACCTTGTTTGGATGCAGGGATTGCAGGTACAAAGTCTCGATTCCACCTACTTCGGCAAGACAGGGCGAGCATCAAATTACCCAGCGGTATGATGTTGAAATAGAGATGACAAGGAAGTCACCCCATCCCATGTTGTCAAACCATCCTAATTGAATGGTATTGTGCGTCTTTGTGTTTGTCATTTTTGTAATTCATTATTGTGGTTTGTGTGAGTGTCTGGTTCGTATGTATCTTACATTTGCATTTTATATGTTGTGATTTATTTAAGTAAATGGTGGTAATAAATGTTTATAATAGCGTTGGATTAATTTGTTATAAAATATAAAAGCTTTATTTTAAAAGTCATATGTTTTATTTAAGAATTAATTAAATATTTAAATTAGTATTTTGTTAATTTAATTAAAATTGATTGTTGTGGATAATTATGAAATAAATAAATTAAATTATGTGCATTGCAAGTAAAGCTTGCAAAATCAGAATTAAAAAATAAAGTATTGATAAATGGGAAAAAATCAATAAAAGAACAAAAAAGAAAAAAAGGATGAATGAGAATTAAGTGTTGGCTGAAATGCTGGAATTTAAAATAGAAAATTTCTTTTAAGTTGGACTTTTAGAGCTTTTGAAAAGAAGAGTAATATCTTTTATTTAATTGCAATTTTAAGAGACTTTTCATTCATGGGAAGATTTGGACAGAAGTTGCACAAAAATAATGTTTTCTGAATTATTAGTTCTTCTTAAGTTTTCTGGGAAGTTATTTCATTCTTTTGCTTTCATTATTCTGGGGAGTTTCTGCTGAATGGAATAGTAGATTAGAAATATGAGCAAGGAAAGATGGAGACGAAGTTCTAAAGGAAGGAATGAAAGCAATTGGAAGAGCTATATGGATCAAGCTAAGCTTCATCGAAAATTTCAACAACGTAGGACTACAAGTTCCAATTTCTTGTTCTTAATTTTTTTGATTCAAAGAAAAATAAAAATAGTTAAATATGATTTCTGTGAGAAAAGAAACGATATGAGATTTTAAAAAAACTCTTTTAGGAAATAAATGAGAACAATATTCATTTTATGATGATGTCCAATCTATCTATGATTTGATTTGAAAGAAAACATCATATTTTTCCTCTGAAACAAATAAATGTTGATTATATACTCTTATGTATATATATATATATATATATAATATATATATTATGCTTACATTTGTATGTTAACCAGTCCTCCTACAGAAGTTGGTTTTGTGAAATATATATATATATATAAATATATATATATATATATATAATTAATATAAAATACATACTTATATTTATAAATTTATTTATTTGTTTTGTTACTAGTAAAAGAAATGATATTCAAAATTTTAGTTTTCTATGCCAAACCAATACATGGTCGGTGAATTTTGTGTAGGGTACATGTATTTTTTTTAAATAAAAGTTCTTTTTAAAAAAAAAAATTGTATAGAATTAAATTTTTTGAAGAAAAATTATTAAATTTGTTGTGGGAGGGGTGGCTATGGCCATACCCCCCTGTACCTGTGCATAACCCGAAGACTACTCGCAAGAGTCTTAAGACTGTTGTGTGTAGTCTTAAAGACTAATGTACACAGCAATCGATAAGACTGATGTGCACAGTTCCTATATAGGTCGAACGACCTTTCTTTGCATTCATTTTATTTTGGTTTATTTTATTTTATTTTATATATATATTGTGTGTGGTTTTTTTTTAAATATGGATATATAAAATATATATAGGTATATATATAGGTATATATATAATGTAATATTTCTTTTGAAATTTGATTTATAGATAAATATATATATATATTAATTTCATTTTTTAGTATAGAAAAAATATAATTGTGAATATTACAAAAAAGATGAATTTTATTAGAAATTGGAATTTTTAGAAATTTATTATAGAATAAGTTCAAGGAAAAGAAAAGTTTGTAAGTTAATTAAAAGAATTATTTTAAAATTGGCGTGAAAGTTATCACGTTGTTTTAGTTTCTAATTCTGATTGACTTCTTTATTTCCTTGAGTTATCTTTTTGACTTTTGTAATGAGGGAACCCTGTTGATCTTATGGACCCAATCTTGATTGTTGTGAACCCTAGCTTTCTAGAGGCATGTCTTATCATTGGGTGTTTACCCTCATTTTATGTGCTCAGGATGTTGCATGATTTTAGCATTAGTATTTTGGAAGGGTTGTACAAAATTGTTGAGATTTTGATTACAAGTTATCACGAGATGGGTAATGCCTCGCATGTATTTATTTTGAGTTATATGTTTCATTCGTTATGGTACAACCCTTTCCTTGTTTGGCTTATATTTTGGGATCTTTTGGGAGAGTGGCTCTTCGTGGGGGTCAATGCCTTGAAAGGAGGAAGAGCTCAGGATAACCCACGTAAGAGTAGTGTAACAAGTGAAAACCTAATAATAGAACTTAGGGGGATGGGTAGTAAAACACATAAGATAATAATATTGGATATCTCATCTATGCATTAGAGCTATCACAGACTAATGATAGACTGAGAAGGTCGTGGTCAGCAAAGTCATAACCTCATCCTTATGAGAGGTTAACAGATCTACATGAGCTACCCTATGGGGCTGACCCCTCAAGTAGGAGGAAGGGCTAGGATAACCATAGATGGGGGCCGATGCCTCAATTTGGAGGAAGGGCCAGGATAACCCATGTAGGCTATGCGATGACACTCTCCATTGTTAGAATCCAAGATCACCTGCATGCAAGATGAATACCTATCACATGCAAAAGATATGAAGAACCGAAAACAATGTTATAAAACCTCTCGTAAAATGCATTAAGAGAATCAATTATTACAAAGTGATCAATCCTTATGAAGGAGATCAAAAACCCTAAAGGGAAACCCTAAATAAACCCTAGTGTGCACACTTAATGTAATTAATTAATTATTAATGTGCCTAAGTTTAACTTAAGTAATAAGAGGAATAAGTGACTTAATTAATTAATCAATGTGATGTAATTAATTAAGCATAATAACAATTACTCTAACACCTTAAGATGAACTTAGGAAGAAGCTAAAACACTAGAATAAGATGCATGAAAGCAAAGATGGGTCCCTGGCAACTAGGGCCTCCAATTACCATTTACAAATGCAATAAGGAGTAAGAGAAGGAAAAACCCAGTGGGACAAAGCCCCCCCTTACAATGAGATAACATGCTGCAAAGAAGCACTGGAAGAACTCTGTAGAGTAACACTGGAACTTGATATAGGCAAGCAAGGAAATATTCTTTTGTATACTACTGAAACCGGATGAGAGTCACTGATTGACTCAAGGAATCATGATAAAGCAACAGAAGACCCGATGCCACGGAACACTTGAAAACTCCAAACGGGAACAACTCTGGAATCTATGAAGCAGCAAGCAATTATTGAATGATGTATTACTGAAAATGAAGTGCAAACATGCAAGATGCACTCTCCCAACTGCCAAAATATCCAAGTAATCGCCACACAACCCATTGGGCCAAATCTGGACTAATTGATAAACCTGGGATAGATATAGAAAAAGTGCATGGATAGCAACATAGAGCTCCTTAATACCTTTTCAATGCCACAAATGAGGCAAAAATTGGACATCATGGCAAAAAGTTATGAGCTCGGAAGTCCAAAAACAACATCTGACTTCGAACAGAAATAAATGTAGGAAAACAGTAAAATACTGAAAAATAAATAGCACTACTAGAAAGTGCTCGGAACCAACTTTCCGGCAATATCTTGTTTGCTTGATTTTGATACCGTATGCCCAAGTTATGGCCAAAAGAAAAAAATTGCTCTTTTAGGGCAAACTAGGGTTAGGAGGGGGCAAAGAGGGATGGCCGTACGGATGACGTCATGCTGACGTCAGTGGTTCACTGCAAAAAATTTGACAGCCATTTGGCCGTCGGCGCAAAAAACCACCCCCCTACAAAAAAAAATTCGGCCCTTGGTCCTCCATATGACCGCGAGCTAGTGCTGGAAGGGTTTGGTCGCTGTGGGGGCGGAGCCCCTGGTCCCCATATGACATTTGGAGGGAGAATAAACTCGAGCTGAAAGCGAGGGTCCGAGGCGGTGGTGGGCCATGCTAGAGGGTGGCCCGCCGGTAGTAGCCCTCAAATGCTGCTTTCGGTGGCCGATGGCGTTGCCCATTTACATTGGGAGTCAGATTTTTGCAAAATTCAATTTTTTTTTTTGAATTTTTTTTTAAAAATGCTCATGTATCTTTGGGAGGCACGGCCCTAAATAATTTTTGCTTCACTCGGATCAACGCACCAAAATGGATGATTTGATAGGCGTTTCTAGGGTTTTGGGATGCTGCGAACACGATGTCGACGTCCGTTTGAGCCCATTGTGTCCGGAAAAAATGGCTACCCCATATCTTGCAGAAAAGATGCCTGCGGAAACCCTTGCACTTGAAACTCACTGAAAGGCCATATCTTCAGATCACGAACAGGCAGACTGCAGGTCTGGAGCTCTCATACCATGTTAGAATCCAAGATCACCTGCATGCAAGATGAATACCTGTCACATGCAAAAGATATGAAGAACCGGAAAAGATGTTCTATAAACCTCTCATGAAAAATGCATTAAGAGAATCAATTATTACAAAGTGATCAATCCTTATGAAGGAGATTAAGAAACCCTAAAAGGGAAACCCTAAATGAAACCCTAGTGTGCACACTTAATAATTAATAATTAATTAATTATTAATGTGCCTAAGTTTAGCTTAAGTAATAAAGAGGAATAAGTGACTTAATTAATTAATCAATGTGATGTAATTAATTAAGCATAATAACTTATTACTCTAACATCCACTAGACACTCTTATGCCTTGATCTTGTTGGCCTCTGGAATTGTATTTTGTTTGTTCTTTCAGATTCTTTTGGAAATGATTTATGATTGTTTCTTTGGTTACTTGGTTAATGGCTATTTTTTGCTTTGTTGTGATGAGATATATGCCTTTATGTTTAATATGTTGACTCATGGATGTTGTCGTTTATGTTCATTGTAATCCTTGAGGTTGTATTTGAGTTATTGCACTATTTTGTTTTATTGGAGTCAATTTTGGAATTCATGGTTGTGATTACTTCCTTGCCACCTCTGAGCATGGGGGGTGGGTTATTTATAACCCACATGGTCAGGTGGAATGTGCTCCGCACCCATTAGGTTCCCCATCAGCATTCATCTTCGCAACATTCTTTAGTTGGAGCTTGTACCAGTTGTTCACCTTGTACTTCATTCATTATTTGTACTATTTATGTATCCCACATGTATGGGACATTTATTGAAAATCATGTATTGAGAGCATGTAATGTAATGTTTAAACGATGATGTATTATTTAGGAACCTTTGTAATCATTATTGCATGAGATTCATTACGGTGGTAATATGTGATGTAATAATACTTTTTCTTATGGTTCATGGATGTACTTCTGTCAATGGATAATGAAATGTATGATGGATGAGTTTTAGATAATGGTGCAGGAGCACCTAGGCTGACCTCCACCAAGTTTGTGCACAATTTTGGCTTGTTTTGAATTTAGCCAAGTCAGGGATTTTGGTATGTTTGTTTTGGACCTTAGAAGGTCTTGCATTGTGTGTGATGAGTTAATCATTAGGATTAACATCATCTTTGTTATTAGATTGAAAAATGTTGTTGCATTTAGCTTAGGACAACATATGTTAAATTACAAGCATTTAATGTATTAAAACCACATCATCATTGTTTGAAAGATGCCATGGGACAGTTAAAATGCTGTTGGCCCAAGATTAAGGAGATAATGATCCTAAAATAAAGGATAATGGCGGAGTTGCATGATTGCATGTTGAACTTGTTAGTTTGCATGCATTGGGAATCCCTTGAAATCAGGGAAAATGCTGATCAACTGCCCTAAAACTGTGGAAATGGCATCAAAGTGGATGTAATGGCTCGTAGGAATTTTAGATTTTGTTTTTGTAATGAAATCTTGGGAGAGAAGAAGACAGTTTTAGAGATTTTCTATATATTTCTCTGTGTTTGAAAACCCCGTGTGTTTTCAGAACAGTAATGTAAATGATCTATTTGCATTTATTTTGGTGTTGGATCAGAGTCTATTGAACATATTCTAGCATCTTTCCTTTTGTATATAGTTCATTGGATAAGAACATAGGGAATAGAGTTAAGCTTTGCAGCACAGGGAGTTCGAAGACTATATTTTCTGTGTTACACCCGAGTATTTTAGAAACAGTCATAAAAAATACGTTGAACATTCCGACTGCTCACTATTTTTTTTTGTGATTTTTGAATAGCATAGGGTGTATTTCCTTTTGTAGTTCAGAGGCGTTGAGTTAGTTTATGGTTTTGTGATCATTGCTTAAGATTGTAGGAATTTTTCTTGGTTTGAATAGTCTAGTTTAAAATTCTCAAGGCTCTCCCATAATCTCTGTCCACGGGGTTCCCCTGAAAATAGTGAATATGGGAGAGGAGCCTACTAATTGTACATATTTAGAGTTAGTAGTGTCAAAGATTAGAGTAGTGAGTTTTAATCCCAAACCCTAGGCGAGCTAGGACTGCCCAGTTAGGGAATTGGGAGTGGAAATTAAAGAACCAAGGAAGGGGAGGGGACCATTGTACAAAATTCGTATAGTTTTAGGTGGGGTGAGATAATATACACACTATCCAAAAAGGTTGAGGTTCCCAACAATCCATCATAGGAAAGTTTGTAAGAGGAAACAGTGAAACCCTAGTTACTAGGGAAATTAGGCCTCCTCTCCAAGATCATTGGAAGGCACTGTACGGAACATAAGGAGGCCAGAAAACTATTGCAAGATTTAAAACCCTGAAAAGGGTGTTTGAAAGTGCATTTTTTTTTATAGGTTGTGAGGCAAGTTTGAGAGTAAAAGGCCAAAAACGGACTGGTAAGGGCTAGTAGGATTTAGGCCTCACCTAGGTAGTTTCATGAAATCGGGTGGTTTAAGGTTCAAACACCAAGCAAGATGCATTCATTTGGATGCAAAAAGCATGTAGACAGTATCCTCAATTCCCCTGCAAGTAGTTCTAACAGTTTGAAGAATATGGCACTTAGATTCTTCTAAGTCCAAGGAAGAGCATTCAAATTGCAAGAAGGTGTTTGTCTACCCAAGGTAAAGCACAAGGTAGGGACTCTTTGAGAAGAGTTGGAGTAGAGTTTGGTCAATCTCCAAGCTCAAGAGGAACCCATTGGAGTTAGGTTCCAGGCAGGAAATAGTGGAAAGTCTTCCACAAGACAGTGCAAGCACCTTGGGTTTTACCATACACCATATTGGTATCAGAGCAAGAGTTGGATTCCAAGCTTGTGATTAATGAGCCAATCCACTGAGTCAGTAGGAGAGAATACACCAGAGGAAGAAGCCATGGTGACAAATGCAGAGTTAGCAAAGAAGGTAGAAGAGCAAGAGGAAGATAACCAGTTGCTCAGAGAAAGGATATCTTAGATGGAGAAACTCCTAGATGAAGTCCAAGAAATAACAAATAATGTGAAGGACAAGATTAAGAAGAAAGAGGAATAGGAAGCCAAGGAAAAAGAAGAGGATTTGGAGGAGGAAGCTCCAAAGCCTGATCCTGTTCTTGTAGAGGAACCATTCTTGAAGGCATTGCAGGCCTTGAGTGGTAAAGCAATGGAGGGTGTGCCACTTTTCAGTGGACAAATGGACCCTGATTCAGTTGTAGACTGGATTGAGAGCATTGAGAATCACTTTGAGTGTGATGGCATAACAGAGGCCCAAAAGGTGAAGGTGGCCAAGTCAAGGTTGAGAGGAGCAGCTCTCACATGGTGGAAATTTGTACAATCTGAAAGAGAAAAGAAGGCAAAGGTCCCATAGTTTCATGGAGAGGGATGGTAACCAAGATAAGGCAGACTTATCTCCCTGATGATTATGAAGTCCAGTTACACAGGAGAAGCTGAAGATCAATCTGGAAAAGTGTGAGTTCATCAAAATAGAGCTAGTGTACCTTGGTTTTGTGCTATCACATGGCAACTTGAAGATGGACAGCAGCAAGGTAGAAGCCATTCTTAATTGGCCTACTCCAAAGACAGCAACAGAGGTAAGAAGCTTCCATGGTATTGCTCAGTATTATAGGAAATTCATCAAACAGTTTAGTGCAATTTGTGCTCCTATGTTGGATACCATTAAAGGAGGAATGAAAACTAAGTTTGTGTGGAATGAGCAAGCTAACAAGAGTTTTGAGTTGCTAAAGAAAAGGATAGCTACCCAACCTGTTTTAGTGTTGCCAAGTTTTGAGAAACTATTTACCATTGAGTGTGATGCAAGTAATGTAGCAATTGGAGTTGTTCTCAGCCAAGAGGGCAGACCGGTGGCTTTTCATTCAGAGAAGCTAAGTGAAGCCAAGAAGAAGTACTCTTCTTATGACCTTGAAATGTATGCATTGGTCCAAGCACTAAGGAAGTGGAGGCACTACTTGCTTCCTAAGGAATTCATTGTGTACTCAGACAATCAAGCACTCAGTTTCCTGAATTCACAAGAGAAGTTGAGTCACAGGCACATGAAATGGGTGGAGTACTTGCAAGCTTACACCTTTAACATCAAGCACAAGAAAGGAGATCTCAACAGAGTTGATGATGCATTGAGCAGGAGAGTTCTCACCATTACAGAAATTCAGTTAAAGAGCATGGGAATAGATCACTTCAAAGATCTATATGCAGATGATGAAGACTTTGCTAATATTTATAAGGTATGTCTTGAGTATAAGAACCATTTCCATAGCAAGTATGTTGAATATACCTTGCAAAGTGATTTATTGTTTAAAGGGAATCAGCTTTGTGTTCCTAGAGGTTCTATTAGGGAGAACTTAATACAAGAAAAGCATAATGGTGCATTAAGTGGTCATTTTGGGATCACTAAAACTCAAGAACTTGTCCAAAGGTTTTATTATTGGCCAAAGATGAACTTAGATGTCAGGAAATATGTAGAGAGTTGTGTAGTGTGTCAAAAAGAAAAAGGCACTTCTTCAAATGCAGGCTTATACCAGCCACTGCCAATCCCTTCTAGGCCATGGGAATGCTTGAGCATGGACTTTGTAGTTGGTTTACCCAAGACAAGGCAAGGTATGGATAGTGTTTATGTTGTTGTTGATAGATTCAGAAAATGGCTCACTTTATACCCTGCAAAACAACCAATGATTCCAGTCAAATAGCCTCCCTTTTCTTCAAAGAAATAGTCAAAATTCATGGCTTACCAATCAGCATTGTATCAAACAGGGATACTAAATTTATGAGTCACTTTTGGAAGAATCTTTGGCAAAGAATGGGCACCAATCTATCCTTTGGATCTGCATACCATCCCCAAACTGATGGTCAGACCGAAGTTGTGAATAGGACACTTGGAAACCTTCTAAGATGCTTGACCAAGGAGTATGGTCAACAATGGGATCAGATTATTGGGCAGGCTGAATATGCCTATAATGATACAGTGAATAGATCCACAGGGAAGAGTCCCTTTGAAATTATTTATGGACTGTACCCTAGAGGTGTTTATAAGCTGAGGGAATTGAAGGATGGAGTCAAAGGAAGTGGTTATGCAGAGGAATTTGCTTGTGCAATGCAGGAAATTCATGAGACAGTCAGAAAAACTTTGATAGAGAATACCTTGAAACATAAAACCAAAGTGGATGAGCATAGGAGAGAGGTTCAGTTTAATGTTGGTGACCTAGTGATGGTGCATTTGAACAAGGCTAGATTGCAGAAAGGAGTTCCTCACAATCTGCAAATGAAGAGGATAGGTCCCTGCCCTATCTTGGAGAAGTATGGCAACAATGCTTTCAAAGTGTAATTGCCTGATGACAATGGACAGTCCCCTGTTTTTAATGTTGCAAACCTTGTACACTACAAAGGACCATCAGCAAACTTGGATCAGACCTTCCATGAAGTCATTCAATATGTTGAAGAACTCAAACTGCCCTCCACTGCAGTCAAGCAAGCTGATAAGGTATTGGATACTAGAGTTTACAAGAAAACCAGGACAAAGGAATATAAGGAACATCTGATCCAAAGACAAGGACAATATGAAGTTGATGCAATCTAGATCAAGGAGGTAGAATTCAAGAAGTTGGGAGTTGATCCTAACTTGCTCAATCCAAGGATGGATTGAATCTTTCTATTTTGGGGAGGATGGTGTAGGAGCACCTAGGCTGACCTCCACCAAGTTTGTGCACAATTTTGGCTTGTTTTGACTTTAGCCAAGTCAAGGATTTTGGTATGTTTTTTTTGGACCTTAGAAGGTCTTGCATTGTGTGTGATGAGTTAATCATTAGGATTAACATCATCTTTGTTATTAGATTGAAAAATGTTGTTGCATTTAGCTTAGGACAACATATGTTAAATTACAAGCATTTAATGTATTAAAACCACATCATCATTGTTTGAAAGATGCCATGGGACAGTTAAAATGTTTTTGGCCTGAGATTAAGGAGATAATGATCCTAAAATAAAGGATAATGGCGGAGTTGCATGATTGCATGTTGAACTTGTTAGTTTGCATGCATTGGGAATCCCTTGAAATTAGGGAAAATGCCGATCAACTGCCCTAAAACTGTGGAAATGGCATCAAAGTGGATGTAATGGCTCGTAGGAATTTTAGATTTTGTTTTTGTAATGAAATCTTGGGAGAGAAGAAGACAGTTTTAGAGATTTTCTATATATTTCTCTGTGTTTGAAAACCCCGTGTGTTTTCAGAACAGTAATGTAAATGATCTGTTTGCATTTATTTTGGCGTTGGATCAGAGTCTATTGAATATATTCTAGCATATTTCCTTTTGTATATAGTTCATTGGATAAGAACATAGGGAATAGAGTTAAGCTTTGCAGCATAGGGAGTTGGAAGACTGTATTTTCTGTGTTACACTCGAGTATTTTAGAAACAGTCATAAAAAATACGCTAAACATTCTGAATCCTCACTATTTTTTTTTGTGATTTTTGAATAGCTTAGGGTGTATTTCCTTCTGTATTTCAGAGGCATTGAGTTAGTTTAGGGTTTTGTGATCATTGCTTAAGATTGTAGGAATTTTTCTTGGTTTGAATAGTCTAGTTTAAAATTCTCATGGCTCTCCCATAATCTCTGTCCACGGGCTTCCCCTGAAAATAGTGAATATGGGAGAGGAGCCTACTAATTGTACATATTTATATTTGGTAGTGTCAAAGAGTAGAACAGTGAGTTTTAATCCCAAACCCTAGGTGAGCTAGGACTGCCTGGTTAGGGAATTGGGAGTGGAAATTAAAGAACCAAGGCAGGGGAGGGGACCATTGTACGGAATCTGTACAGTTTCAAGTGGGGTGAGATAATATACACACTATCCAAAAAGTTTGAGGTTCCCAACAATCCATCATAGGAAAGTTTGTAAGAGGAAACAGTGAAACCCTAGTTACTAGGGCAATTAGGCCTCCTCTCCAAAATCATTGGAAGGCACTGTATAGAACATAAGGAGGCCAGAAAACTATTGCAAGATTTAAAACCCTAAAAAGGGTGTTTGAAAGTGCATTTTTTTTATAGGTTGTGAGGCAAGTTTGAGAGTAAAAGGCCAAAAATGTACTGGTAAGGGCTAGTAGGATTTAGGCCTCACCTAGGTAGTTTCATGAAATCGGGTGGTTTAAGGTTCAAACACCAAGCAAGATGCATTCATTTGGATGCAAAAAGCATGTAGACAGTATCCTCAATTCCCTTGCAAGTAGTTCTAACAGTTTGAAGAATATGGCACTTAGATTCTTCTAAGTCCAAGGAAGAGCATTCAAATTGCAAGAAGGTGTTTGTCTACCCAAGGTAAAGCACAAGGTAGGGACTCTTTGAGAAGAGTTGGAGCAGATTTTGGTCAATCTCCAAGCTCAAGAGGAACCCATTGGAGTCAGGTTCCAAGCAAGAAATAGTGGAAAGTCTTCCACAAGACAGTGCAAGCAACCTTGGGTTTTACCATACACCAGATAAGTATCTAACTTTATCTTATCTTTATGTTATGTGGTTGTTTTGCGATGTGACCTTGTGTGCCCTAGAGGACTAGATGTTATATTGTTAATGTGCAATGTAAATGTGTTCAATGTTTAGTTGCATGTTACTTTGTACTTTAAAAAAATAAAATGGTTTCAATGTTTGTTCTCTGGGGTTTGCACGACAGGCATTACAGTTGGTCCCTTCATCCTTTTTTATCCAAATAATAGGATATACAACAACAAGAATAAAAATTATTAAGTACATATATGCATTGAATTCCCCTTTGTCTACACATTTAAAAAAACACATATAACCAAATATATATATACAAATGTACACATGTATATTATTTATTTATATATACACTAGTATATCTAAATAAATGTGTATACTATATTTATTCTTGACTATGTAGTCATTGACATTCCAAGCAAGGACTTGCATAAAAATGGGTATAATGCCAAAGGTGCATAGTGGTAAGAAGGAACAATAAGCAGAGGGAAAAATTTTTGCAAGTCAACAACATATTTTATTTAACATTGCAGCCTATTAAAATATATATGCAACAAGGGGTCGTTGGCCACCTTGGAACACAAAAGTAGAATGCAATAGATGGCATTTACTTATGGGCTATTTGTTTCAAATTTTTGCTAGGATTTTTGTCATCCCAGACATGAGTAGAATTCCCCAGCAACAGGGACCAATTTTCACTGACCACCAGTGGGGAGTTTCTTGGGGCTATTTATGATGACATGGAGTTTACTAATTATGTGGTTTGGTGGTGGTGGAGTTGGTTACCTCAATACACAAAAGCATAATGGTAAGTTACACAAAATCATAATGGTAATTTTTTTCTCATGTGAGGGTTAATGCATCCTGGTGCTACTATACTATGGCACTAGAGGAAATAAATTCAATATTCAATGTTGTAGTGTGGGAAAGTATACTCCAAAATGTACGATAAAATATATTAATTAAGTTGCATTGTCGAAAGAGCCATTGTGGTGCTATGCTATTTTTAATTATTTTTAAATCAAATTCTACATAAATACAAATAAAGATACCATGCACATCTATTTAGATATACATGTGTATATATAAATTACTATTGGATTTTCAAACAAGCCATGGTTGTCTTGGTCTATATATATGGATATATATATCTACATAGATGTATATTTTTATATATGAAACAGGGAATTCAATACATACATATATATATATATATATATATATATATATATATATATATATATATATATGTATATGTATCTATCTATGTTTCAAGGAATTCAATACAGTTTCATGTGAGGGTTAATGCAGGCTGGCATTGTTGTATGATGGCACAGGAGGAAGTAAATGCAATATTTAATATTGTAGTGTGGAAAAGTATAAAAACATACATGGGAAAAGGTTGGAAAATAGCATTGGATAGCATTAATTTTGATATACAATTTACATTCCATACCATTCCATTTCAATCAATTTTAAATTAAATTTTTCAAAAGAAAAGCAAGCAATAAGTTGTACAAAATGTGTATAGCACCAAAGATTCCCAAAGATAACAAGGAACATTAACCATAGGCCAAAAAACATACACAAACAAAAAAAAATTGAAAGCAGTGCAAAGGTACAAGTCAATATCATGTTTGTACTTTATACCAATCTGCAAAATTTCAAAATTTTGAAAGTTAAAAACAATTCTTGTCACAAGGAAAATAGAATAAGAAACTCCTAAAGTGTCATGCCAAGCAAAAAAAATATATGACACAATTATTAATTAAATGCACAAAAATATTTACTTGGCTTAAGATATGAAGAATACAAGAGCTAAACTATGGCAATCAACAACTTGTTACACAAAGCTTCAAACAGATGAGGAAAAGAGAATATCATGAAACATATTGATACAAGACAATCAATCTATGTAATAGTTGGTTTGTTAATTCAAAATTCAAGATACATTAGTTAGCATTAAATATTATAGACAAATAGGGAAACTGTAAAAGAGCTATTAGAAAGACACTTAATAATCACAAAAAAATGACAGATGATCAGAAACCCATATTAAATAGAACTTAAAAACATGGAAAATAGAAGAGGTGAGCTACAACAATGAACAATTTGTTAAGGGGATGTGGGAAAAACAATATCATGAAACATATCGATACAAGACAAGCAATCTATGTAACAATTGGCTTGTCAATACAAAATTTGAGCTATATTATTTCGTGCTAAATATTATAGAAAAATATAGAAGTTGTAAAAGAGTTGTTAGAAAAACACTTAAGAATTATAGGTAAATGATAGATGATTGAAAACCCACATTATTTATAGAACTTTAAGAGAGGTAGAAAAGCATACATAGACCAAAAAAGTTCCAAAGGTACAGATCAATGCCATGTTTGTAGTTTATAGAAGTCTCCAAAATTATATAATTTACAAGAGCTAAACCACGGAAATGAACACTTTGTTACAAGGACCTTGAAACAAATGAGGAAAAAAGAATATAATGAAACATATTGATACAAGACAAACAATCTATGTGAGAGTTGGCTTCTCAATTCTAAATTCAAGCTACATTATTTGGCACTAAACACTATAGAAAAATAGCTAAATTGTAAAAGAACTATTAGGAAAATAATAGATGATTGAAAAACAACTTTAAAATATGGAGTATAGAAGAGGAAAACTATGATAATGAATAGTTTGTTATGGGGAACTAAAAAAAACAATATCATGAAGAACATTTTGTTATCACGAACTTCACATGGATGAGAAAAAAAGAATATCATGAAACATATTGATACAAGACATATAATATGTTCCATCCAAACAAAATAACAATGGAAAAAAATTTAGAATTTAAACAATTGAAAACAATCCTTCTTACAAGAACAATAAAATAATTTGTTACAGGAAGCTTCAAATAGATGAGGGAAAAATAATATCATGAAACATATTGATACAAGAAAACAATCTATGTAATAGTTGGCCTGTCAATTCTAAATTCATAATTTTTTTGCAATCCTTATTAACCAATGAGGGACATTTAAGAACATTCTTTGTTCAAGAGGTAAGATCCACATCATCATAAAAAACCCTGGGGAAGTCTACTCTATTTGTCTATAATATTTAGTGCCAAGTAATGTAGCTCAAATTCCCAATTAACTATGTGGCATTACAACCATTTTGCACAGATCATTTCTACCCATTTCCTTTACAAGTTATATTTAATGTGGGTTTACCGCAAAAGAATGTAGCTCAAATTTTCAATTGACAAGCCAACTCTTACTTACACTGCCTGTCTTGTATCAATATGTTTAATGTGGGTTTTCAATCATCTATCATTTTCCTATGATTCTTAAGAAAACTATGATAATGAACAGTTTGCTATGGGAAACTAAAAAAAAGAGTATCATGAAGAATAGTTTGTTATGGGGAGCTTGAAATAGAGGCAGAGGTAGTGATTTTTACAATAGTATGCTATCAAACCAACACCACAATGGCTATTTAGACAATGCAACTTAATCAATATACTTTCTCACACATTTCAGAGTATACATTCCCATACATACATACATATATATATATACATACGTACATATATATACATATATACATACATATATTCTAAATTCGAGCTACATTATTTGGCACTAAATATTATAGACAAATAGGTAAATTGTAAAAGAACTATTAGGAAAACAATTAAGAACCATAGGAAAATGACAGATGATCGAAAACCAACATTAAATAGAAATTTTGAATATGGAGAAATATTCAACTCGAGAGACAGAAAATAGGTTTAAATTAGGACAAGATCATAGGATGCACTATCAATCTAGGATGTATTCTCACTTGCAATCAATCCAAGTCAGAAATAACTACATAGAGGATTGATCTAGACCATTTGTGATTATGATAGGATAATGGTTGTTAAATATTGGATTTTAGGTCAAATTAAATATGTGAAATTAAGATAAATTAAGCATTAAGACTTTGTATTTACAACAAAAAAAATACAACATCAAATAAACCCACCTTAGAAATCATAAAAGAATATACCTTATTGACATTAAAAAGCATGCAATGGCAGACCTTATTGGAAATTAAATCTTCAATATTGTATGTTGATCCTCAAATGAAGATCAAAAATCTTGTAATGAAAAATATCATAGAAGATAAACATCTTAGAGATTAGCTATCATATATTTCACCATAGATTTGAAGGAACATCATATATTTTAATGACAATGAATAGTTTCATATAGAATACTAAAAATAATAATATTATAGACTATTAGCAACACAAGGGCAGACAACTGAGAGGGGGGGTGAATCAGTTGTCACAGAAATTTAACCTTTTTAAACTTGTTAACCTTATTCTCAAATTTGATAAATAAACATGAAAGCATAAATTATCACCACATCAGAAATGCACATAACACAAAAAAAATTATATGGAAACCCTGTTAGGGGAAAAACCACAGTGGAAGTTAGTCCACAAGAATATACCCTATTAAAAGTATAAAAAGAATAAATGGGGAATGCACATGCATTCAGGAACACTGCCTAGAGCTCATTGCTCAAATACAACAAGGCTTATTGCCCAAGGAAGACTCATTGTCTTATAGAAAGATTCAGATTAAATCCGCAAGATTGAACTAAGAAAATAACATCTGCTCATGCCTAATTACAATTCCAGTTAAGCACAAAAAAATTTCTCACTCTCCACACTACTTTTTCCTTCGAATGATTAGAACATTACTCACACACAAGACTCACACACTTCACTTCACATATTCACTCATGCTTTAAAATGATAAAACAATCACACATATATCCACAACCAATAATAACATCATCTTCATGTCGACTTCAATAAAATATAAAATGAATACAAACTGTTGTCCCAAAACATAAATAATTAACAATGCAAATCAACCAAAGTTGGCCACAACATAGTGAGGACCTAAAACAACATCCTTAAACATGAAACATATTCAATAATTGTTCCTTGAAGATCCACAACATGCTACAATCACACTGTCAGCCAAGAACATGAAAAATATGAACACACAAGAGAAAATATCCAATTGCAAGCACAACGATCCATGCAAACATGAAAAAAAGATAGAGCATGATCTAGAAACATCCATGAGCATCATAAAACACTAGAGAAGAATCCACAACACTTCATATTACTAGAATCACATCATCCTCTTTCAGGAATACCAACTGAAGCAACAGAAAAATTGTCAGAACACAGATACTCATAATTCAATCAAATCTTCATGAGGATGTCTGAAACTTGATGTGGATAAAATAGACATACTCAAAAACAAAACCTTTAATCCACAACCTTTGATCATCAACATACTGATCTGGATTAGTATGTTGTCCAAACTGAACTTCACTATACTACCCACAACCTGCAACTTACTCTATTGCAATTTTCTCAATATCCTCGACATATAAAACCTCTAATGACATTAATGCTAATAGTGTTCACATCAATGACAACCAAATATCAACAACATCCAACAATCTCCCCTTTTGGCATTGATGGAAACACATAATGTGAAAAACACCATCAACACAACTTTCTCTTAGCACTTTTCTCTTCCTTAGATTTTGACTCTTCTCCCTAACTCTTTCAAATGACTCTTCTCCCCACAAATTTCTTCACATTACTCTTCTCCCCCTTTGAAATTAATGGAGAATATATGCATACACAAGCTTTGAACACATTTCTGAACATCTAACTACTCCCCTTGAGTAGTAGCCACCACAACATCAATCTGAATCAAGATATGATTATGAAATGCATAGACTAATGCAATTCAATGCACCTTAGTTCTGATTAGGATGGGTAATCACCCCTAGCTTCCCTCTGAGATACTCAAAAGTATCCTTAGGAAAATACTTAGTAAAGATATCTGCAATATGTTCCTTAGTGGGAACATACTCTAATCTGACTTCCTTTTCACTCACCTTCTCTCTCAAAAAGTGAAACTTGATAGATATATGCTTGGTCTTTGAATGCAGCACTAGATTCTTAGAAATTTGAATTGCACTTGAATTATCACAGAATATAGCAATAGGTTCATCATACACAACTCTTATATCTTTCAACATTTGCCTCATCCATAATACTTGAGTGCAATTGTTAGCAACAACAATGTATTCTTCCTTTCTAGTAGATAAGGAAATGGCATTCTACTTCTTACTTAACCATGAAATCAACTTCTTTCCCAAGAAAAATGCACCACCACTAGTACTCTTTCTATCATCCACATCTCCTTTCCAATCAACATCACTAAAATCATTCAAATTAAAGTCATCCTCTTTAGGATACCATAGCCCAAAATCAACTTGCCCCTTCAAGTATCTAAAAATCCTCTTCATGGTTGTCACATGAGATTCCTTAGGATCAGCTTGAAATCTTGCAACAATGCATACAACATTCATAATATTAGGTCTAGTTTCAATCAAATAAATAAATCCACCAATCATTGATCTATATCTAGTCTAATTTTCTTTAGGAGAATCATCATCTTGTGTCAACTTACATCTGGTCACCATAGGTGTATCAGCTGGCTTTGAGTCTTCCATACCAAACTTCTTTAGCAATTCTTTCACATACTTGGACTGAGATATAAAGACCCCTTTCTCTAGCTGAGTAATTTGCAATCCCAAAAAGAATTTCATTTCTCCAATCATAGACATCTCAAACTCACTTTTCATCTCATCACCAAACTTCATGCACAAACTATCATCTCCTCCAAAAATGATATCATCAACAAATACTTCAACAATCAAATCTTTATCATGATCAATCTTGAAATATAAGTTACTATTAGCAGTACCTTTGTTAAATCCAAGTTTCAATACATACTTATCCAATCTAGCATACCATGTTCTTGGGGTTTGCTTAAGTCCATACAATGCTTTCTTCAACCGACAAACCATATCTCCCTAATCAGTCAATTGAAATCCATCAAGTTGCTCAATATACACTTCTTCTTCCCATTCACCATTTAGAAAAGTTGATTTGACATCTATCTGATAAAACTTGAAGTTTTTGTAAGTAGCATATGCAAGAAATAATCTCACAGCTTCAATCCTAGCAATACGGGAAAAATTTTATTCAAAATAAATTCCTTCCATCTGTGAATATCCTTTACACGCCAGTCTTGCTTTGTTTCTAACAACTTCACCTTTCTCATTCAGTTTATTCTGAAAGACCCATTTAGTTCCAATTATATTTTTGTCTTTAGGTCTAGGAACAAGAATTCATGTATCATTCTTCTCAATTTGTTGTAGCTCTTCTTTCATTGCTTCCATTTGATGTTCATCTTTGCATGCTTCATTGACACTATTAGGCTCAGTCTTTGAAATCAAATAGTATTCTTCTACAATTCGCCTAGTTTGAACACCTTTGTTCTTATCACCTATAATCTGATCTTCTGAATGATTCAGTCTTACATGCCTTGGAATCTTAGAATGTTCTTGAGGGTATGTGCAAGATCATGATGGGCCAAAAAGTGGCCATATGATGGGTATGTGGTTGACAAATTTTTTTTACCCAAAATTGATGAAATGAAAAGGGTTTTTAGAGGAGATTCTCAACTTTCCACCAATATAAATTATGCTTTACTTTGAATTTAATAAGTAATTATTATTCATTTTCTATTCAAATTACTTACTAAGGTCCCTGATTGATAGGCTGATTGAAAAACATCTATAGCTTTCAACGGTATCATATTTTTGAATCAAAAATGCATCACATTCTATGCTTCACATATTATAGGATTAAAAAAGAAAATTGAATTTCATGAATTTTTTGACCAAGTTAAGGTGGATTACGAGCTTTTATATTTTTTAAAATTTGTAATAAAAAATAATAATTAATTGTTTACTTGGAAACAAATTACAAAAAATATGCATCACATCGACATGACTCCTCTACTTATATATAAAATATTATAAAAAATATTATCATTTTATTGTGGTTAGGGTGGTCGACAACACCTACTTCTTATTTTTTCCCCGAAATTTAAGTACTGCATTGAAATTTCAAATTTTCACCAAATAGATTTTTTCTTTTTTAAACAAACCTAGTAGTTTAGAAACTACATTCAATTTTCTACAGATTCTATTCTTACATATTTCTGAAATAATATAGATAACTTATTCAAATTTTTACGTCAAGTTGTCTAACTCTGATTTTTTTTATTTTTTTGCCACTTAAGGGCCTATTTTTTCCATGATGATCCTGCACATACCCTTGAACTTTAGGCTCTTGTGATCTCACTTCTACACTTTCACTACTTCCTTCCTGATTTTCTTGATTCACTAGAATTATCTGAACTTGATTATGAGTTTGAACTAAACTAACATTCTAATCATCTCAATCATATCCACAGGTTCTAGATGGTCTAACTGTGTCTTCATCAACCTTGGCATTAGCACTTTCAACTACTTTCCTTAATTTTTTTTTGAAGCATCAAAAGGTTGTACTTTTAGTAGAATAACCAAGAAATATACCTTCATCACTTCTAGCATCAAACTTTCTTATATCTTCATCTCTTTTGATAGAGCATTTACTCCCAAATATTTTGAAATATCTAACAATAGGCTTATGACCAAACCACATCTCATAAGGGGTCTTACCAATATCACCAAGTTGATATGTACTCGATTGAGAGTGTAAACAACATAACTCATAGCTTCTCTCTAGTAGATATGAGGAACATTTCCTTCCAACATCATAGTCCTAGCAGCATCTAGAACTATCTTGTTCTTCCTTTCCACAACTCCATTTTGTTGAGGGGTATGTGGGGAAGATAATTATCTCTTTATCCCATGTTCTTCACAAAAAGAATCAAACCACTAGAAATTAATTCACCACCTCTGTCTGATCTCAGACATTTAATCTTCAAACCTGTCTTTGTCTCAACCTTAGCCTTAAAGATCTTGAATTTCTCTAGAACTTCAGATTTTCCCCTTAAGAAAGAAATCCACATCAATCTAGAATAATCATCAATGAGTAACATGAAATACCTATCTCCTTGTAAACTTTTGGCTCTAGAAGGACCACACAAATCAATATGCACAAGCTCCAACACTTCATTTGAATAATTTTGTTTTCTCTAAAATGAAGTTCTAGTTTTCTTCCCTAACTAACATTCCTTGCATATGGTATTAGTAGGCTTTACCAACTTAGGAAGATCTCTCACAGCTTGAATAGAACTTATATTGATAATATTGTCAAAGTTTCCATGACACGATCTCTTATGCCACAACCAACTTTCATCAACTTGAGCAATTAGACAACTTTTAGTAGCAGTACTCAAGTGAAAGATATTACCTTTTTTTTTTGGTACCTGATGCAATCATATTTCCAGAAATCCCCAATATTCTACACTTTCTATCCTTGAATTGAAGATTGTATCCCTTGTCAACCATCTATCGAACACTTAAAAGATTGTGCTTCAAACCTTCCACATAATGGAAATCATCAGTATTATTCTTACCATCAAGAGAAATGGATCCTCTGGCATGGATTACACTAGCTTTGTCATCACCAAATCTTACAAAACCACCATCATACTTTTATAGGCTTACAAATTTACTTTTATCACCTATCATGTGATGAGAGCATCCACTATCAATCACCCATTCATCCTTTTCTTTAATTCTAGCTACAAGAGCTTTCTCCACATTCATGCAACTAGCAGATTCAGTAGGTACTGGATCATTTTCCTTGATAGCAATAAATACCCATTCATCTTTACTTGCATTCCCTTTATTAGATTCATCATTTGTCACACCTTCATCAGCAGCATAATAACACTTTCTTTGGAATCTAGGCTTGATAGGTCTTGGCTTAGGAACTCTTTTTGGACACCTTGAGGAAAAATGACCTATCTTATTGCATGAAAAGCATTTAAGAGGAAATTTTTCTTTATACTTACCTTCTCCTCTGGGTACTCTCTTGACAAGAAGTGCTTCAAGCTCATCTAGCTTTCTCTCTTCTTCTTCAATCTCTCTCATTTCCTGCTCATACTTGGACAAGTTTCTAGAAGAACTTTCTCCTCGATCATATCTCTACTTATCTCTTCTGGAGGTAGTAGCTTTGAATGTAGATTCTATCTTAGGAAGAGCATCACCAAATTCACTTAACTCAAAAGCAACAAGCTTACCAATCAACATGTCCCTTATTACATTTGTCACAATTTGGATCTCCTCAATAGCAACAAATTTGTGTTTGTATGCAATAGGTAAGGATCTGAGCACTTTAGCAACAATCTCTACTTCTTCTAGTGTTCCACCAGCACATCTGATATTACACACAAGTTCATTCACTCTCTACATAAAAGAAATGATGTTCTCATCTTCACCCATTTTCAATGTTTCATATTTCCCTTTCAGACTTTATAGCTTAGCAATCTTCACATGTGCATCACCTTCATAAAAAAGTTTCCAACATTTTCTATATCTCATAAGCAGTCTTCAGATCCATTACATTTGTCATTTTGGAATCAGTCAGAGCACTCAACAATGCTTCTTTAGCCCTGATATTGTACTTGGCACTTTTAATCTCAGTAGCAGTAGAAGGACCATTTTGTGGGATAATATACCTATTCTTTGTAATGTTCCAGTAAGGTTCACCAATGCATCTTAGATGACACTCCATTCGAGTCTTCCACAGAGAATAATTTGTTCCATCAAATCTCAGACTATCCTTCTTATACGTCGCCATCCTAGATCACCTCAAGCTATTAAACTTCTTCCAAGGAACCTGATTTGATACCAATTGTTGGCAACACAAGGGCGGACAACCAAGAGGGGGGGTGAATTAGTTTTCACAAAAAATTAACCTTTTTAAACTTTTTAACCTTATTCTTATATTTAGTAAATAAACATGAAAGCATAAATCATCACCACATCAGAAATACACATAGCACCAAGATTTTTTACATGGAAACCTTGTTAGGGGAAAAAACATGGTGGAGGTTAGTCCACAAGATTATACCTTGTTAAAAGTATAAAAGAATAAATGGGGAATGTGCATGCATTCAGACACACTGCATAGAGTTTACTACTCAAATACAACAAAAATTACTTCCCAAGGAAGGTTCACTGTCTTATAGAAAGATTCAGATTAAATCCACAAGATTGAACTGAGAAAATAACATCTGCTCATGCCTGATTACAGTTTTGGTTAAGCACATAAAATTTGCTCACTCTCCACACTTTACTTTTTACTTTAAATGATTAGAAAATTACTCACACACAAGACTCACACACTTCACTTCACACATTCACTCATGCTTTCAAATGATAAAATAATCGCTCATATATATCCACAACCAAGAATAACATCATCTCCATGCCGACTTCAATAAAATATAAAATGAATACAAACTGTCAGCCCAAAACATAAATAATTAACAATGCGAATCAACCAAAGTCGGCCACAACATAGTGAGGACCCAAAACAACATCCTCAAACATGAAAAATATTCATTAATTATTCCTTGAAGATCCACAACATGCTACAATCACCCTGTCGGCCAAGAACATGAAAAACATGAACACACAAGAAAAAATCTCCAATCGTGAGCACAACGATCCATGTGGACATGCAACAAAGATAGAGGAAAATCTAGAAACATCCACAAGCATCATGAAACACCAGAGAAGCATCCACAACACTTCACGTTACCATAATCACATCATCCTCTTTCAAGAATACCAACTGAAGTAACAAAAAAACTATTAGAACATAGATACTCATAACTTGATCAAATCTTCATGAGGATCTCTGAAACTTGACGTGGATAAACTAGGCATACTCAAAAACAAACCCTTTAATCCACAACCTCTGATCATCAATATGCTGAGTTAGATTAGTATGTTGGCTAGACTGAACTTCATTGTACTACCGACAACCTAAACTTACTTTATTACAATTTTCTCAATATCATTGACATATACATCCTCTAATTACATTAATGCTAATAGTGTTGACATAAATGACAACCACATATCAACAACATCCAACATAGAAAAATAGGGAAATTGTAAAAGAGCTATTAGGAAAACACTTAAGAATCATAGGAAAATGATAGATGATCAAAAACCCACATTAAATATAACTTTAAAATATGAAGAATAGAAGAGGCAAACTATGATATTGAACAGTTTGCTTTGTGGGTCTAGAGGAATGAATATCATAAAACATATTGATACAACACAAAAAATCTATGTAATAGTTGGTTTGTCAATTCTAAATTCGAGCTACATTATCTGGCACTAAATATTATAGACACATAGGTAAATTGTAAAAGAACTATTAGAAAAACATACATACATACATATATACATATATACATATGAACAATCTGTTATAGGTGTGAGCAATATTTTTTTCTATGCTAACATGATCAACACAAAAGAGAATTATCCAAGTTAGCAAAAATAATAATCAAGCTCCCTATGAAATTCTTAATCACACTAAGACAAGGAAAAATGATAAAAAGCATACAAAGAAAGCATGTAGGCATGTAAACCTATCTAAAATAGATCAAACCATTAGATCTCATTAGGGGATTGGTGCTATTTTTATGTGGAAAATATCCCTTTCCCAACCCCTTTTTGATAAGCTCCAGATGTGATGAAGATGCAAGACGATGAGTGATCAAGATGAAAATGCTTGAGATTCTCAAGTCACGAATCCAAAATCAATAGAAGAGCTCTCCATTTATAGGAAAGAGGGATGGAGGAATGAAAGATAGGAGGAATGTGGGATAAAAGGTAATCCAATGGCATTGTACCACTTGTCAACATTCCAATGGAGGGAGGAATGAGCACATTTTGGTCATTGTTCCCATAAATGATATTAGGTGGAAATTTGAAAATTTGAAAGTTCGCTTGTTGAGGAAGAAAAAAGTGTCTTAAATGCCAAGTTGGAGACATGTAAGAGACAATGTAAGAGGAGTTAATGCCATGTTGGAGGACAAATCCCTTTTTGGGGGAGATTTCAAATTTGAAGCATATTCCATAAAGATGCCATTTTGAATGAAAATAGAAGAAATAATAAATCAAATAAATTGATTATTGTGCAAGTTGCAAAAGCTAGAGGATTGGAGGGACTAGGAGTTAATTGATTTGTGATTAATTAAATTTTAGATAGAATTAGATGACATGACATTTGATTTAGTTTTCTTAAGATTAAATCAAATGAGAGGAATAATGGACATTAGTATTTTAATTAAATAAAATTTGATTTATTCAATTAAATGAAAAACATTAGGATTAAATGAAGTTGGTTTATTTAATCAAAGATAGAACATTAGAACTTGATTAAATAAAATTGATTTATTTAATCAAAGAGGAATTGCTATGAATTAATTAAATAATGATTATTCAATTAATTGGTTAGTAAATGATGGAGGAAATGGAGTTAGTGAATTAGGATCAGATGCATGTATATTTTACGTGTCTACATTTTCCCCCTTTTTGAAGCAATGTACCTATTGTGTTGGTTCAAAGAATAATCTTGTCATGGTCAAATTTAAAAAAGAAATCTATTTTTTTTTGATGCTCCAGTGGAAAGAAGCATACTCGTACACTGCCCCCTCAAGAGATCAAATGAAAAGTTTGATTTGAGGGTCGATCTTGTGGCAAAGAGGTTCAAGATGGATGTATGGATGGTTATGATGATGATGCAAATGAGATGGTTTTAAGATGCTTAGAATAACCAATCTATATTATCCTAAACATCTTAAAATGATGCTTCACTATTTTTGAGATGGATGATGTGATGATGCCTATATGATTATGCAATGGATGTTCTATGCAAATGTATTGTTTATGAGATGCTTAGACTAACAGATCTATATTATGATGGAAATACAATGTATGTGAAATGATCGGTGTTTCCTATTATGATATGATTGATATGCAACATGTTGATGGTTTGTGGATGTAGGATGGATGTATTGGTGATGTCTTTGTCAACCGTCATGATACCATGTTATCATGAAGAGAAGAAAGAAGAAATGAGATGATGAAAAAAGGATCCAACAAGTCCATGATCTAGGAGACTTTATTAGAGATGATGATGAATGATGATGATGATGTTTTTCTTATTAGGAATTGGGATTTTAAAAGGTCCACTTACCTTATGTTTGATAACACACATAGGCACGATGCATTAGGGTATAAAGAACCAAGATGGCGTTGCAACTAGTGTGATGTACTTTGACTTGACAATCAGATTAGGAGTATTCCTATTCACACCTGGCATATGAAACCTTATTTAAAATGTAGTTGAGATATTCCAAACATCTCAGACCAAAACATAGAAAGGAAAGCCTTCCTATGTGGTCAACAAGACACCTGAAACACCTTCCCTACAAACCAAACAAAGCATGCATGACCAAGGTTATTTTACAAGAATATCCAACAAGCATAATAGACAAAAGATAATGATTGTTTCCCCATTCCTTTCTCTCTAAATCCCTTTGTTTGGACATCATCGAGGGGTCATTAGAATGAGCGCAATAAGATAAGTCAAAAGACAAAGATCAAGTAAACAAAAAAGGTTAATGTTGTTCAAACCTCTAGCCAAGACTAAACTACAGTGATGCCTAGTGTTGATGTCCATTGTAGGAAGGATGCATCCTAGGACATGATGTTATCAAATGATTTTTGGATTGATTGGATGATAGGCCATTGATACAAAGAGTTGACCAACTTTTTTACTTATTGACCTAGACTCGAGACCCTAATGTTTGAGTCTTCACTTTTAACCTACTAGACTTGTTTCTAATTGTGTCACCAAAGGTTGAGAGTGACAATTGATTTATTATGAGTGAATGTTTATTGTGGGTGAAAGAAAGATGGGATGGATGGATTTTTTCAAATATTTGGATGTTTTTGACGTTTTGAAATGTTTTGAGGCTATTTTTGGTATTTTTTGAGATTTTACAAATGTTTTGATTTTTGAATTTTCCAATTTTTTTGTGTTTTTTGAGATTTTACAAATGTTTTTGGATCTTGTGTCTTGGGGGATGATCAAATATTAGTCTTTCCTACATTTAATCTCAAAGACGACATAGTTCAGACTTCATATTTTTTACGTTTTCTAACCTTTTGACTTGTTTTGGATTTTGATATGTCTTGGATGTTTTTGGATTTTTGCATGATTTTGATGATTTGGATATGGATATGTGTGAGGATATCAGTTCTCTATTTTGGGATTTTGTTGAAAACCAAGCTATGGTTGATTGATCGGATCAATGGATTGATGATGTTAACATTGTTGAGGATACACAACAATGCAAGGATAGTGTTAAGCAACACAAGGATTAGGATGGACATCCCAAGATGATGATGGATTGATTGGATTCGATTGATCAAGATTGATGAAGCTTGGTTTGGAACAAAAGTTGGTTTTGGATGATTTGATGTGATGTTGAAGAACACATTAGATGCAACTAATATTGATTGTTTTGATCGATGTTCGATGAAAGTGTATGTGCAGGAGGGTCATCCCACAATAATGGGTTACACTTTTTGGCCAAACTTGACACTGAAATCAACATTTTCAAAAAAACTTCACTTTCTGACACCTATAGTAGGTAAACTATTAGGAATTTGAAAATAATGTAAACTAGTGATTTGTAAGATTTTTTCTGAAGATTTTAAATATATTTTTTAAAAAAAAATTGGAATTAATTTTTCTTTTTTTTGGCGTCTCCTTTGATAACTAGTTTTTTTATAGTAAACAACATTTTTAAAAAGTGACGTGTACTTCGACACGCATAACATTTTTTCTACAAAGGATAAAATTTTGATTCTTTTTAATTTAGGTTGCTAACACTGATATCTATTGGCTTCATTTTGTTTCATAACGTTTTGTTGAATTTTTTTTTTTTAATTAAGTTTTGAAGTCAAAACATTTACAATTTAGACATAGGTGCACTTCGACACGCATAACTTTTTTGGTATGTAGTGAAATTCAATTTTTTTTTTTTGTTAGAACAAGGACACCAATACCTAGGGTGTATATATTTTTCAAAAAAAAATTTCTCAAATTTAATATTTTTCCACAATGATTTTTCACTGAACTTGATGTTCAGTGAAAAACCTATGTCCAGTTAATCAAAAGAATAAAATGAAAAATAAAAACAAAATATATTAAATTTATAGTTGTTGGAAAGCACGTTTCGAGCACTACACTCCCCCAACTTGGTTTATCAAGTTTGAATCCATCTGCACCTCCTTTTCGGGCTTCGATAGTCAAAAAAATACATAAAATTTGAAATGGTGGAGGGGAAAGAGAAAAAAGGGGGGTTCTTAATGAAGGGGGTTCGAATGAAGGGGGTTCATTAGAACCCCCCTTCATTCAAACCCCCTTCATTAGAACAGGTGGTTCGAATGAACCCCCTCCATTCTGCTAAATTTTTCCACCAAAGCGTCCTCTAAGATAGCCTTCGAACGAAGGCTCCAAAAAATGCATTTCAACGGCTAATTTCTGGATTTTCTAAGATTAGCATTTTTGATTTTTTATTATTTGCAATTATTTTTTTGTTTTTTTAAGTTTCTATTATGAAAGCATGTGAATTTTTTTCTATATAAGTAAGAAAAAAATCATAGAAATTGTCAAAGCTGTTTTGGTTTTTTTTGGTTTTACAGGGAAAGCTTTGGAGGAGAATATCTAAAGAATTGTGAAAAAAAAATTTGTTCTATTGGAGGAGAATATTTGAAGATTAGAAGAGGCTTTGGAGGAGAATATCTGAAGATCAAAAGAGGCTTTGTTCTATTGGAGGAGAAGATTAGAGGAATTTTCAAGCGATATTTTACAAAGAAGGAGATGGGAAACAAAAAAACAAGACAAAGGAAGAGTCAACGAAAGAATTCAGTAGAAGAGGAACAAAGATTACGTGAAGAAAGCTTGCAAAGATATCATAGACGAAAACAAGGTATGCCAAACTTGTGCCTCTCCCAATATTATTCCTTCTGTATCCCTTTAACCTTCCATTTTATATTTTTATTCAAGAATTATGTAGGAGGATTAATATATTTCTTTTGATCAACGTAAAATTTCCTATCTCAAACCTATCTCAAAATTATTTAGTTTCATGCATTCTTTGTAGAAATTTAAGAGTGATAATATCTTAATTTACACTAGATTTAATATTGCAACCTTAATTTTCTTTTTTTAAAACTAACATGCATTTCCCTTCATTAGCCCCACACTTAAAGATGAAATAAATACCCGAAATGATTAATTACCATGAAATACCAAAAGCCTTTAATAGAAGACAAAAAAAGTGAATAGGTACTGAGCATTATTAATAGAAATCACAAGTGTGACATTATGAAAAAATTGATGGTAAAATTGATGAGAATAGAACAAAAGAGATAGCTAATTATCTACAAAATTAACTACTGGCAAGCCATAGAAGGGGATGCAATTGGAATCTATCAAAGGAATACAAGAATCCAAGGAATTTTACAGTTGATAGAGAGAAACAACAACTTTCCAATCTTACACAAAGTTAAGATGCTTCTCCATGAAGGTTGTGTCATCATTCTCCCTTCATCACCTTTACTTTGTGTCCTCTAGTTCTCAAGCTATGTTTGATCTAATCAAGAATGGAGTAAGATTTCAATCTCTCTTGTAACATTTTAATGTTGTTGGCATTTTTCTTTATGGGGGCTCTACTAACTTTAATTACCCTCCTTAGAATAGCTTTGATCCATAAAATATTTCTCTAAAAATGCAATTCATTCAGCACTCTTAGTGTTTTCCATTTTCAATTCACTAACTTATTCCATAACCTCCCAATGTTTGAAGAAAAGTTGTTCTTCTTTCATAGGGACAAGCACCTTTTCCTTGGAAGTTTCTTAGCCATTTAGATAGTTTTTAGTTTCATTTTGTTGGTCTCAATGAAGAACCACTTAAGGATTGTATGATGAATGATAACCTCTTTGTTCATATCAATATTTTTATTTGCAATCAAGTTCACAATTGAAGCAACAACCTCTAAAGAGAGAGAATGGCATGGAAGATCAGCCAGTGAAATAAGAGGGGCAAGGCATAAATATTTCACTTTACCTCATCATCCAAATCAATTTCATCCTCCATTTTCACTTTACTCTTCACCTTAAGATTATTTTTCTACCCTCCACTCCCTTTAGTATACCATCCAAAATGGGGTCATTCTCATCATATTTTTCCCCTTTTTGAATGTGACTTTAGTGCTTCTAATATCTTCACCACCAAAAAAATTCATTCTAATATCTTCACCACCAAAAAATTGCATTCTTCCATGATTCTCAAGATCATTAGGGCCAAAGACAAGACTTTCTTGGAAAGGGGACCTAGGGTCAAGACTCAAGGTAAGAAGAATAAACCATTTTAGGAGTGTAATCCATAATGGAATAAGGTCATCTATTCTTATAGTAATGTAAGTCCAATTTAGAAGAAGCAAGGTGGATTCTACAAGTAGCAATGACAAGTGGGGGTTTCAAGGATAATTCGTGTTTAATAAGTAGGATGAAATATTTGTGTAGGGTGCAACCTTAATTATTCTATTAAATTCAAGAATAGAGTATTCAAGAAAGGGTAACATAACGAAAGGAAAAATCACTAGGTAATTGTTATGAAAATAGACAAATGGTGTAAAATGGTGTAATTGGCTTGAAGTGCTCCTCAAGCATGACATACCTTGTTAGCAAAAATTGAGCATAGATAAAGGATTTTGTCCTAAGTTACTTTGGTGTAATTCTTATACCTTAGTATGAGCAATAAAAGGGAGACAATAACTTATGTGGTGAGTTACAAAAGGATGTGGTAGGAAAGAACAATTAAAATTGAAAATACACATATATTCACAAATAAATAATAGCACATCATACATTCATTAGATCATCATGCAATATATTATATTCATCATATATATCTCTGCTACATAGTTCATTTATACATCAATATTGTTTCTTATATTTCTCTTCTATATATCATCCATCTATAATATATTACATACTTTCTTCTCTATTCTACTTCTATAACTTCACCATAACTTCATCTAGTGCTTCTTTCCTTAATTTTCCTATATTTATATTGTTTCTTCTCTTCTTTGCTTAACATTATGACTAATGTTTCAAGAAATTCTTCAATTATCTCTACTAAATATCAGATCTCTCGACATTCTGATATTTGCGAAAAGCCAACATAGCCTTAGCATTTGCATAGACTAGTTTATCATTTATTTCATATGGTAATTGCAATATCTAGAATGTGAGTGGTTCCACTACCTCCATGAAAGTGTGCTCTTTGTCTACCACAAATGTAATGTTATTCACATATTAGTGCATAATATTAGAGGATGCTTAGTCCCTTGATTTCATTTGGGCTTAGAAATTTATGAAGAATATGAATATATGATTAAGATACATAACATCTTTAAAGTGTTTCACATACATCTCGATATATCACTATATCTGTATATATCAGTGAGGTTGTTGACTAAATTGCCATGGCATGGTACTCTCACACTTATAGCAGGTTGTCATATCTTTATGAACTGCCTTAGATCCATTTCTTCTCATTGGATTTTGACGAAATATCACGTGTCTTTCTCACAAACACCACCATCCTATGTAATGCCCCCTCAAGGATTAGACTGAATAAATGCGGTTAAATACAATAACACAGCATTTATATTAATACAAAACATCCATCTTTTATCTAAATTGAGCAGAGATTATGAGCAAATTTCCACCAAATATGGCTTTCGGGTAAAGATTGTAAGAAGACTCATTTATATACACGTGGAATAATCATTAAAGGTTGTTGTTACAAATGGACACAGAAAATTTAAATCTGAAATTCTCTAATTTGAAATTATGATGTGAAAAAAAAAAGAAAAAGACGAGTCTAGAATTCAATAAAGAGTCAAATGAATCTTTAGAATACCTTATGCAGATGTTTAGGATCCAAATTGTGGTATACCTTATGTAAATTGGTGTGGATGAAGATGCATTGAATTTGAGAAGGAGAATTAATAAAGAACCCTACTTTTAATGCTTATTTTCACTGTTCTTTGAGATGGTACGAACTGTACGGACCACTAATGGGCCTGAGATTTGTTGGATGTGGTAGAGGTTTGAATCTATTTTAATCTGGTCTTTTTTTTGTTTCATTTCATTGAGAAAGTGAAAAGTTATAGCATTTTTATTGAAGACTGCCTGAAATCCTATGAGGGTAAACAGTGAGCATTTAAAATTGTTGAATTTATTTTTTGTACGGTGGGAAAAAATCTAAAAGTTGGTGAAATAAAGCATATGTTTGTGGACTTTCATGTTACAAAGTTGCAGACCCAAAGGATTAAGTTTTTTTATCATTCCATGATGCCCTGGGCTGGATTTTGTATGATTCCAGACTGGGGATGACAGAGTATAGTAAGGGTTTGAGTAATTTGATGAAGGAGTTGGCATTCTTGATAGGTGAATCTGTTTGTATATGGTGTCAAGGATTTCTAAGAAACTTTTTTAAGCTATGGTTTATAAAAACTTTGAAAGCTTGAGACCTTTTTATGCTACTGTCCTGTATGGCAGACTTGTTACAGTCATAGACAAGGTTGAGTGTATAGTGCATTTTAGAGTTTCCTATGGTTAATGATTGCAACAACCTTTCAAGAAGCATATGTTGAATTGTATTTCATGCCATTAAAACTATGTTTAAGGTCTGGGAGGGTCCTTTGATATTGCATGACAAAATAGATAGGAGAGGACAGTCTTAAGAAGTCTAAATAGGCCTGATTGCTGAATGAGAGTCATTATTTGGTGGTGTTTGTAGAATGTATGATCCTTTAGCTATGTAGGATCAACAATTCTGTAGGAAACTTGGGTGTTGGACATTGCATTGAGCATATATATTGAAATTTATGGCATGGATAAGGATTTTTGACATATGCAATAATCATACCTATGAAAACTGCATTGTCCATGAGAAAGGAAAACACCATAGGAAGTGAAGATAAAAGAAGGTAGGAATATGCGAACAAGCAAGGATGGTGACATTGTTAGGAATATTAGGGACAAAGAGCATAGCTCTGGTAGTGAGAAGGATAGTCTCACAAAGATAGTCCATTCTTAACAATATAGTCAAAATATATGAATCCATGACATCATGACTCCTATGTCTAGAGAAGCAAGTTTTCATGAATATTAGGGACAGAGATATGATAAGAGTATATTGATAAAAGATTTCAAACCTTACTAAGAGGGATGTTCATGATACACCTAGGTATTATGTAACTGGCTAATGATCATGTATGAAAGTCCAAAGGTTGTTTGCTAGTAAAAGTGCACAATGCAAATGTAATGAATAGTGGTAAAGACCTATTTCCTGAGTTTGCAGCCATGGAACAGAAGCTTCCAAAGATAGGAAGTGAGTTGATGAGTATAATGTAGGTCTGTAAAGGATAAAGGAGGACCTTAGACCATACTAATTAGGTTATTAAATTCAAGGGCAAGGATCTAAAAGGAATTCGACACTCATAGCATGAACAATAGAAGACACAGTAAGAGAGGACAAAAGTGAAGGAAACCCCTATGATAGTGAGGCAACAATAACATTTCAAAGTGGATCAACATAATACAAGGATAAAGTTCAGGGGTAGTTACAAAAGGATATCAATCACCTTGGTATGAAGAGTATATGATAGTGAAAACTTGAAGCATTATCAATATACATGAAGATTAGTGAATGAGAGGATATAGTTTTAAAAATGACATGAAACATCAATGGTCATAGTCACCATAATGAAGATAGTCAAGAGAGGGAGCTCAAATGAAGATGGGTATCCATATGAATATGCTTATACTTTTAAAGCTAAAAACTACATTCAAAGGGAAAATATGATATGATAGTGCACATAAGTCATATGTTCAGTCTCAGCCAAAGGAATACATGACAATCATCAAATCCAAATAAGGTAGCAAGGATGGTTTGGAGTCTTTCAAAAGTCATGAGGAATTCTTACACATTTCTAGTGATTATGCTCATGTAAATGGTAAATATGGCATTTTTTGGAGTGACAATGGTGCTCTTTTAGCAAGGAAATTGTGGCAGCAAATGATTCCCTAATTTTCACACATAACAAATGAATCAAGGCTTAGATGATGGTAAGGTTTTTTAGAAACTTACAAGGAAACTAGGTTAATCTTGAATGAATGATAAGAATGAATTTTATACTACAATAATTGTTGAAGATCATATTGAGGTTTTTTAAGGTGCTTGTTTTTTGGAAGTTGATTTGAATAATTGAATAGAAAGGATCATGAGACACAAAATGCAACCTTACAGAGAAATATGAGCCAAATGAAGATATGAAATAAAAGTTCAATAAAGAATCATGATTTGAGGATAGTGAGTATTCAAATGGTATGAAGAGTAGCTTCAATGGAGTAGATATCATAACAATTAAAATTAAGAGAGCATCCAACACTTAACATAGAAGGATTTGAAGGAAATGAGTAGAAGTTGGAGAAGATATTAAGAGGTAGTTTTGAGTAGTTGAGAGTATCTAGAAGGCAATTTGAATAGGGATGGACAACTACAAGCAATTGGCTGGGTCAAAGAGCAGATATAGGATCAGTTGGCAGACATATAGGAGTCTCACGACAATAATATGAGATGAAAAGAAGTTGAAAATGTCAACACTTCCCTTCTCCAATGCCACCAAGGAGTTTTCAATTGTCAAACATGATGAAGTTAGTTTCAAGCGACGGGCAGAGTCAACAATAGTCATAATGGGTCATTTAATTATCATTGGATGTTGTCCTACTTTTCCTCTAGCATAGAGTGGACAAAAAGAAAGACTTTTTTCATTTTCAATGAGTTCTTTTCATTTTGGTAAAGTATTGTAAACTTGGCTAAAGTTTTTTTCTGGTCATTGTGGCATTGTAACTTAGATTTTGAGCCTTTGAGACTGAAAATAAAACACTGTAACACTTTTTTTCAAGTATTTTTCAAGAGAAATACATTCTTAGACTTGTTTTGCTGTAAATAAAAACCTTCTATCAATAAAGTTGAGCACTTCTGGCCTTCAAGAATTTTTTTTCGATTATGTATGTGAGGTAATTGATGTCATTTTTGTGACTTTCATATGTAAATAATTGAATGAATGCCTTATTTTGATCATTTTTAAAGCAAAAAGGGTATATTTGTGTAGGTCATTTCTTGAGTCAGTGTTTAACGAAGGTTAGTTGTGAGCAATACTACTTCTCTTCTAAAAACTGCAAAAACATAGACCTTTCCATGAAATACTAATACATAGATATGTCAAACTTTGATGTTGTGCACAAATAGCCAAGTTGTTGATTAAGTTGTGTGTTAAAACAATAGTCCAAAGTTTGAGAAAAATACATTTTCGATGCATCAGCTTTGTAGTAGATTAATTTCAAACAATTTTTTCTACCTCTTTCCATTAAGTGAAGTGGTAAAATAGTTAGTTTAGGTGATAATTTTCCCAATTGTTGATATGGAAACCCAAACAAACTACTCGCTAGCTCTAATGGCCTCCAACAGAGAATGCCAAGAGTTTGCTTATTGCCTTCACAACTCCATGGAAGGCAAACAGTCCTGGCTGAAGAAGAATAACAATCCGCTTAACTAATGTTTGTCATCATGGCACCACTAAGTGTGGGAAAACAAAAAGAATGACCCTTATCAAAATCAAATAGTTGCCAAGCAAGGAACAAAATTGTCCCTTTCATTGTCTTCCACGTTGTATGGCTCTCAACATAATAATAGCTAAAACTACTTTGAAACAAATGAAGATATGGATGCTTGGTGCCACAAATCCACCAATGATGTTCCAAACCAGTGCCAAGGACTGGCAAACATATTTTCTCTATTCATACACTCACTACATATCATTTAATACCTGCAGCAACCTTTTATCACCTCTAGAAGCCTGCAGGATGCTTGTAGCAGATTACATGAAGCCTATAGCAGCCTGCATGATGCATTGTAGCAACATACACAACACCTGTAGCAGATTACATGATGCCTATATCAGCCTGCATGATGCATGTAGCAACATACACAACACCTGTAGCAGACTATATGATGCATGTAGCAGTCTTCATGATGCATGTAGCAACATGTACAACACCGGTAGTTGCTTGAACAACACTTGTAGCACTGTTACTGTTACAAGTGATCTACAAATGATCCTGCAGCATGTCATATACTTTTCATAGAGACAAATCCCCATAAGTCCCTGCACTCATGATATTTTCCCATTCAAATGTAGTGTGTTTAGACGTGGTCAAGAATCTTGGATCTAAGTTTGAGTCAGGCTTGGTAAGTCTGCAGTCATGATTTGCTGACATGTTAGTCTTAGCTGTACCTTGGCTTTTTTCACTGACATATAGCAAACAAGTCTGTAGTTCTCCTTGCCATTCACACTAGTGCATTCTTTATTCCATGTCAATGATTTCTCTAGATTGATGTGAATCACTAATTGTATCATTATAATACCAAGAGTTTATGATGTTGCATCAATGCAGTGAAACCTCCAATCTTGAAAAACAAATTGCAACTAAGATTATACTTCCCTCCATGACCTGAAGTACTTTGGTACCTTGTCACCTCCAATACATTTTTCTTTGTCACCCCGGTCTGTTGTTCCCTGTGGATGATCACAGTTGTTTTCTTCAATGTTTTTCTTCAAATGGCTACTCCTTTGGTCATGAGAACCATAATCTGCCTTGCAAATTTTTCCCTTAGAACTGTCATTGTATTTGGACCAATTATAATCTCTCTTAAGCATAGAGTTAAGTATTAGATCTTAAAGATAAAACAAAAGTTTATGCTTCATAGTTATCCTAAGTAACCTAGTGATCAATTAAAATCATCCTTTAAGTTCCATATGTTAAATATATTCTATGTGTTTTTGTGTAGGGGCTCAACATACAGAAACTGAAGTAGAAGTCGAGCCAAATTTAGATATTGGAGCAAATGAGGTTGAAGAACATATAGTTGATGTTAGGGAGGAGGCCCAAGTGCAAGGAATGAATATTGGAGAGGGGTCAGGATCACTTCGGGATACCATCATGGATGAGCATATGAATATAGCTAAAGAGGTGAAGAGAAAAATTTCTTCTAGAAATTTAGATCATTTACTTCAAATGGATATGGAAAAATTGAAGTTTTATGCTGAACAACCTAGAAATAGTAGTAGGAGGTCAATGAACAAAACTGCAAAGCAAATAATTGCTCATTTCAATAACCTTGATACACTCGATCAAGCCCAACTATTATCAATTGTACTTCTAAGTAATGAGCTACAAGAGCCATTACAATTGTTGGGTGTAGATACAAGTACAAAAAAGAGGAAAGGTTCACACTTACAAAAAGACATTGTTGAAAATTTGAAAAAAGGTTTGGGGTCCATTGGGAAACAGTCTCGATCAGCAGATAAGGAAATTTCAAGAAGAGTCATGTTGACATCAATTTTAAGTGAAAAAATGGCCAAAAAAAGACAAATCTCTTCACTTTCAACCGAGATTGGTTTCAGCAGAAAGACATTGACACAATATGTCAAAAGGAGAAAGATTCTTGATGATAGTACCTCAGAAGGCAATTGGGCAATTATGTGTAGAGCTCCTCGATCTGACAGGATTCAAGATGTTTTTAGGAACTTCATCTCAACCTTTTGGAATGATCATACCCGTCCTTCATCAAATAGTAGAGATGTTATCAGACACAGGATTGGGCCCAATAATAATGAATTACATATAAAACATTGGCTAGACATAACACAACATGAGATGTACGTAATGTTTTGTAATTCAAATCCACATATAAAGATTGGGCAAACAACGTTTCAAAGGTTAAAGCCATACTATGTGAAAACAAACAAGGTTTTTGAAACTTGTTGTTGTCGTTATCATATTGAATTTGATCTCTACTATCAAGTGTTCCGAAAGATTAGAGAAGAAAGTGATGGTATTCAGAATGCACCTCCTAGACAAGCAAGTCAGTTCATAGCATCCATCCTATGTGATAAATCAAATGATGATAATGCAACCAATCAAATAAGTTGCATACAAGGACACTATGAAACATGTGGAAATTTGGCTAAAATGCCTTTGAGAGATGAAGATACCGACCTGACAAAGTTGGTAAATTGCAAGAGTTACAAGTATATCAAGTTTCATACCAAAAGTGGCAAAGAATCAACAAGGTTAGATTATGTAGAAGAGGAGATACCTATTGGAACATTTATGGAAAAGTTTCGTAAATTGATACAACCATATATACAACATGCTTTCTTTTCTAAGTGGCAAGCACAACAGTTTCAGACATTAAGAGATACATTCCCACTTGGAACATTGTTATCAGTAGTTGACTTTGCAGAGAATTACTCTTTTGTACATCAAAAAGAGATTCAATCACAATATTATTTTTCAGAGCAGATCACTATTATGGTGCATGTGTGTTATCGACATGCACAAATGGATTTGGATGGTGTTGACAGTACATCTGAGGAACGAGTCATTAAGAAAGAATGTCACTTTTATATTAGTGATGACAAAGAGCATGGCACTCTATTTGTACAACATTGTTTCAAAAACTTTTTTGAATATTTGGCAATCAGGGGTGTCAAAATTGAAAAGCATTTTGTATGGTCAGATGGATGTGCTTCACAATTTAAATCTTCAAGGACATTTTATGCACTTTGTAGATATCATCGAAATGACAACATACCACATGTTTGGAGCTTCTTTGAGAGTGGAAACGGAAAGGGTGAACATGATGGTGCAGGAGCTTGCATCAAACGTGCTCTAAGAAAGTATCAACTGAATTATGAAGGAGATCGTATAAAAGATGCGCATGATGTTGTTGAATGGTGTCAGAAACACTTTGCATCAAATGAGGTTGGCACATCTTCAACAAACAACCGATCCATTCCACATAGAGTGTTTTGGGAGATATCAGGTATGTTTTTGTTTATATTTAAATCTTTAAATATACATATATATGTACATTCAAGTTTATTTATTTTAGTTTGAATATATTTATATTAAATTATGATTTTTTAATGCAAAATTAATTTTTGTAGGTGTGGATAGAAGATCAATGCATGGATGCAAGAGGGTAGAGAAAACAAGATCTTTGCATTCTGTCATGAGTACAAATAGTTTCCCGTGGACATTGCAGACTAGGGATTACTCATGTTTTTGTTATGACTGCATTTTAGAAAACTATGATGAATGCAACAACCAACAACAAGGATATGTCAGTGGATGGAATTTGGTGCCACTAGATGTTAGTGACACATACAATGAAGATGAAGATGAAAGCTTTGAAGACATTCCTTTGATTTCAATTGATTATGACCATATTTCAGGACTAATTAAAAAGGGTATGTATGTGTATATATTTATATCGTACATGTACGAGCTTTTGTAAATTTGTAACTTAATCATTTAATAATTTTTTGCTACTTATTTTAAGTAAATTTATATATACTTAAATGATAGTGGAACTCCTTTTTTTACAAATTTTCCATGTAAATTTGGTGCAGGAGATATTTTTGCAGTCATAGCAGAGGCTGGAAACATAGAAGGTGTTAGTTATTATCTATTGCGTTGCACAAGAGAGAGGTGGAAGCTAGTAGAATCAGAAACGAGTGATGGAATGTCGTTCCCCACAGGTTTGACAAAATAAATAGATGCTCTTGCAAGATTTATCTATTGAATGTATATATTTTGAATTTGTTACTCGTATTGACCTTCTAAATGTTATGTCTTACTTTTGAATGTTGGTTCCCACAGGTTCAGTTGTACTGCAAGGGACATATCTGAAACAAGTCAAAATTGTTCAGCATGGGATTCATTTTATTGATTATCAACTTGAGAACAAAGTATATCAATATAGCCACCTAGTAGTTGCTACTGCCCTATCCCTTCATCCAGTTCCACGTGCACGTGGACGTCGTAAGTGGAGACTAGATAGTGATGAACATCAAAGAATATTACATGTTATTGAAGAGCGAGCTGAACCACTTGAATTGGTTTGAATAACATGATGTGTCATAGGTGTACTTGAACAATTTACACAAATTGTATGACTCCAAACTATATTAAATTGAATTTTTCTTCAAGTTCATTCCATCTTATTTGTCAACAAAACAAATATATTATCATGCATATGTTACTTTAAGTTTAAAATCTCATTCAATTAAGTATATTATGGTCTCAAGATTTTGTATAATAGCTATACTGATCATTTTTTGTATAATAGTAACTTCCTTTCTTGTGGATGATGAAAATAGGCATCAAATGCAGTAGGAGTTATACAAAGGATTTTATAGAGCTAGCTGCCCCATGACAGAAGTTGTGGCGAGGTCTGCGATGGAGATGGCCATGAAAAGAGAACCCAGAAATGTTGCTTTTGTTTTATGCCTACAATATCATGATTGTTCAGTTAATGTGAGATAGAGATACTTTTTAATGTACTTTAGGCCTTAGTAAAAATGCTTGAACTTATCAGAGAGTATTTGCTTATTTAGATGATTGTTTAGGGCACCCCTAAATTCATAAGTTTATTCTATTTGGAGTTTTTCTTAATGAGGTTGTGACTTGCAAGCATAATCTGTGTTTAAGTGAAAAATCAAAGCTATAGAGGGGATTATAAGCTTATTAATGGAACTATACATAGCTGATATATAACTATGTATATTATGTTGTTTTTTGTAGGGATGTGATGGTTCTCTGCTTCTGGATAGGACCTCCAACATGGCCGGAGGGAAGGATGCAGTATCCAACATAAACTCTTTGAGGCTCTAGAGAAAGTGTGCCATGGTACAGTCTCTTGTGCTAACATTTTCATAATTGCTGCAAGGGGTGTTGTAATTCTGGTAAATAAGATTATTTGATGTCCTTTATGCCAAACTGCTATGTAGACCTATCAAGGTGGATTTACTTGCTGTTCGATTGTTGTTTCAAGCCAGGCAACAACATTTTCTTATTACTTTTTGATGGTATTAGTGTACCATGTAAACCAAAGCAGAAGCAGATTTGTTTTGAATGGTAGAGATTTGTTTTTTTTTTAATATTGAGATTCACCATGAAAAGTAAAATTAACAACTATGTACTTGTTGGCATTGCAGAGACAATTTTTCTAGGGAATATCTTTTTGGGTATCTTTCACAGCATATATGTGAAAGGGGATCAAACTAATTTTGAAATCAGATCTGTTGGTGTGGAAGGCAGTGAGTTGTATCCAGATGTAAAAGACCTCACTGTCAATGAGTTCTTGAGTCAATTTGCTTGAATTATATGAGATACTCTTGGAAGAAGTGAGCTATTAGGTAGCATGAGAATAAAAGTTTTGAATATACATTTACTGCTAGATACTGTGTATGGGCGATTGTACGATACGTTGTATTAACTCTAGTGAGTTGGGTCCTTTAAATTTGATTTTATGCATAGTCAATTATTGATATATATACGCTTGATATTTGCACGCAGTTTGCTCAAGATATTCATTAGATATGTAAATATGGAGTTATTCTAAGCTATGATTTATGAACCAAAATTAATTCTTAATGTGCAAAATTAAACATTTTGTTGTGGTTTCAACTTATGTATTATTGTTCCTTGTAAACAAAATGCCCTATTCATTAGAATTGTTAGAATCATACATTATATGGTACTGGCACTTTATTTTTACTAAATATTAACTGTGGAATTTGTAGATTCACAGTCTTGAAGTATGGCTTATCAATCTTCAAATAAAAAACCAGTGAGATGAACTAGTGTATGTAATACTGACTTCACAAACAAATAATGCGCCAACCACAATGCCCAAAATCTAAGAAAAAATAATGACAAAATTCAAATGGGGCTCAATCTTCCAACAGACTTGAATATGACTCAGATGGCAGACCGATAGTTCAATGCAAGTAATCTAGAAAATAAATTCAATTTGCCTCTATTTGTCTCAGTCAATCACATAGATTAAAGTTACATTGCAAATAGAATTGATGCTTTTAATAACAATAATGATGCCAATTATTCCTTATGGCTGATGAATTACTGGAGATAGACGCAGTTCCAAAAGCCATTTGTATGATGCTACTTCTAAATGATGCAAGATAAACAAGCAAACTATCTTTAACATGGGTCTGGGAAATTGCAGCACACATCAAGCTGCCAAGTTCTTTTGGTAAGAAGAAATGAAGTAATATAAGTATAGTAATACAATACAGAGTATCTAGTAGATCCATTGATAATCTTAGATTATGGGGTAACATAGTTTGAGATGGACATAGAACACCAACTAGGACTCAATACAATGTTGGGTGACAGGATGTGTGACTTATCTATTAGACAAAATCAGATGGGATGGGGCACCACATTACAAAATGAACTTGATAGACTAATCCACAACCGTCTATGAGAGGATTAAAACAATTAACAGATGGTCAAGATTAGTCAACAAAGAGAATTTTAGGATTAAAACAATTGGCTAAATGAGTTATGCCATGTATTGTCATCCAAAATAAATGCACTGTGAACTATAAACACTAACTGAAGTGTCACCTGAAGAAATCTTAGATTCAATAAAGTAATGGAAGCACAAGTTTCTCTGAATCAATCACTTTCCTCAATTTTATGTCATCGAAATGATATCTTTGGAATAGTTATGTTTTCAAAAACTAGTTGTCGACTGCCAGTACAATTTGTGTTCAAATTTATTCTTCTAGCATTCTCTACCTCTGCCCTTAGAAGAGTACTGCACTATTTTTGTAACATGAAAACATGTGGAAAAATGCACATTAAGTGGGGACATTTATGCATGTGAAATGAAGCCATAAGTGACTGGTACAAAACAAGTTCAGAAAAATATATATATATATATATATATATATATATATATATATATATATATATATATATATATATATATATATATATATATATTCTGAAAACAGTGAAGCTTTTTTATTTATAGCAAAAAGCGGTTACAAAATGGCAGCCAAAAAATACCAAGGCAAGGCCAAAATTACAAAGTAATAAGTCATATTTTTGTAACATACATATCATAAGCTCTTACATGTCAAATATGACTTTAAACAAAGTTCAAAGAACAACAAGAAAGATAGTTGTTTCTTCAAAAGATGGCTAGTGAACAACAGTTTTTCCTTTCATACATAGATAAATGTAGGAACCAACAGTTTGCATCATATACGCATTAACATGATCAGAGTCTGAAAGAGAACTAGAATATTGGGTAGGATCGCTGAAGCCTGTTGTGTGTTGATGTTCCATGCAACAGAATGGAGGGCACTAGGTTTGTATAAGGTGGTTGCTTTTTAACCAAGAACATTTGCCTACATTGATCTCTCTACTTGAGTGGCCACACTTTTGGCGGTAGGAGAAAACACTGCATCCACAACACAAAACAATAGAATCAAAATCCACCAAGTCGATAAAATTAATAGTGAAAGCTAAAAGTGCATGGTTTGTACAAAATCTGGAGTAAACAAATTGAAGTTTTACAAAAGACAAGCTTACCAAAAGCTAAAGACAAGCATTAGTGACCAGATTTTGTCCACTCTTATAAGCTCCACCAGCTTCACCAACCCAACCACTTGACTAAGGTCCATAATTATCCAAGATTCTTTTGAGGTTCTTGAATGTAGACTCTTCTCGGCTAAGATACGATGGATCCAGTATTTTATCCACAAGAAGCTAATCAACACCTGGTAACCAGATAACAAATTGTCAAGCAGTATCATCTAAAAACTTGATATGATGAACAAATTGATGACAACTATTCAAGAGGTTCTTGGCAGATCAAAAGGATATAGAGGAAAGCTCAAAGACAAATTCCATTCATTAAATTCCATTCAACTTGCTAGCTCCTTCCATAAGAGTTAAATTTTTCACTTAGGTCCCCAAGTCTTACAGCCTTGGGGCGCGTTGTGAGACCACACAACAAAAACTAGAAATCTACCATAAGAAACCACCAAGGTATCATTAAATTAATTAACTAGCTGCTAGAAAAATGACCCAGGATGCTTTTCCATCTCATTTCACCCATATGCACTTTGATATATCTCTTCCTCTATTATAACCTTTCACCAATTGCAAGGTGTATACCATAGCATCAAGAGTAATCATTTGCCTTGTAAAATTTCCATTTTTCCTCTGTCATATGTTGACTATCCATTGCATTTTGTTGATTTTTATCTTCTTAACTTTAGTGTACTTACTCCTTATTTGCACTATAACTATGCTTGCAAGTGTTTGCATTCAATCTGAACAAATGGTATTTTAACTATTCATAAACCATGTCACTGTGAAAAATTCACTGCTTCAGTCCCGCATAAATCAAGTTAATGAATGAAACATAAAAAATTGAGTACATAATAAAAAATTTGTGTTGAACTACACAAGCTTTGATAAGGTTTTTGACATTTTATAGGGATTTCTTCACTATCACTTTGTGAGCCAATGATGTACTCATTTGTAAATTAACATGAAATATGTGTTCCCTGTATTGTAAACTTAAACCTTTAACCAACAATACTTTCATTCAACATGCCACTTTTAACTACCATTGTCCTCTTTTGAGCATTGTCACTTTTTTTTAGACTGTGGACTTTCTTTCATACTAATCTTTTGAGTTTGAACTGCACCTTTCTATGACTTTCATGTTATTCTATTGTAAATCCACTATGTGGTCTTTGGTAGCAAGAAATCCACAAGTAAACATAGCATTTGATATTTCCTATGAGTCTTTTCATTTCTAAATTAATCTCAAGATCACCATATTGCCTTCCAAGCTCTATCAAGCTATCCAATGGCGAGAGCAACTTGTCTCCTTAAAACCCTATACATGACTGCCCTCTTCAATATTTTTCATTGGCTGCCATGTGCTTGATTACCAAGGTCATTTTCTTCATCTAGATTGTTTCCCTTACCATTGTAACATTGTTCTTTATAAGACAATATCTACACTTCTATAGACTGACTTCTAGAGCTCATGATGACTATGATTATTGGCCTATGACTACCTTACTATTGTTTTCTTGACAAGGATTTTCACAATCTTAATAGATGATTTACTATGGTTTACCATAAGAGTTTCCTTGTTGACAGTGCTTGATTCTAGTTTATGTTAAGTTTCATACATATGGTTTAAGTCAAAGCAATTCCATAATTTTCACAACTTCAATTTTGGTCTATTTTCAGACCTGCAGATTGTAGCAGTGCAGCCAACTATAGTTGGGCTCACAGCACTCTTATAATGAATTGAACTGAATTAGATTTACTCTAGAACCCAGTTGAGCAACTAACAAATCTTTATCCTTGGAACATTTCTGCTTTTATTATATTGTTTTAATTTACTATTTTTTGCCTCTATACATGGGTGTACCATGTGAGAACTGACTGCTTGCACATCTTCAGACAAGGTAAAGCTCCTACTAGACTTAGAGAAGACATAAAATGTTAATATGTTAAAATGATGTAAACTATGTTGCCTTTGGAAAGGGCTATTGGAATTCTTCTTTGAACTACACATGGCCATCAGAATTACCATCTCAGAGTTTTTCAGATGATGCCACCTCATGACTGATGGTCTTTGTTAGTTGATTTGTTGCCTAGTATTGCTGTTTGAAAACAACATCAAATTAATTTTCTGACAGTAACAAATCCACGGCTGTAGTTTAAGTTTGAATTTACACAAGCATGGAGATCACACCTTAGCAAAGGCTTGAAACACAGAAAGACAAGTGTTTGCTATTAGAACTGTGTATATTTTCTTATTCATTAGATTTTTTCATGTTTTATGAGTGAAAGCAATAGGGCTTGAAAATGTTTTTATTATCCAGTATATTTTTGCTCCTTTCTTGTTAACATAAACTTGTTATACATTTTAGTCAATAAAAAAACTTGAAATCGGGAGCATAGTGCTCTACATCAAACATTTGATCTGGACCCTTATCTTGTTTATGTAACTATTATGTAACTTCGGTGTTGTCAATCCTTATGCATGGAAAACTAAAGACAATTGATGAGGGTAACAATGAGAGTATAAGGACAATCATGGGCTGTTAAAGACGGTGAATGAGTCATATATATTATATTCTTAGAGGAAAACTCTTTTAATTTTAAATGGCCAATGGCTAAAAGGTAAGGTAATGTCTTTGTGTCAGCCTTGACATTCTTCATGACTGTGATGTAATGTACAGTCCAAATGATAATCTTCTTTAATGACTGCGATCTCATCAAGGTCCTTGATAGTTGAAGATGTTACACTATTTACTTGAAACATCTATAGCATCCAAGCCTTTTTTTCATTGGATTAATGTCTACAAAACCAAAATTGTGTCTTTGCAAAGTGAAGCAAGGTGATAAGAAAGGATACAGTGAAATTGAAGAGGAGGAAGAACATCAAGAGTTGATAATGACCACAAAGTGCAGTCACAGGGGAAAAATAATACAATGCAAGCATAAAGGTCAGTGATGTAAAGCATTTCATGAGTTTTCAGTTAATGGCACCATGAAGGTTGTACACAGTCGTATCAAAGCATATGGTATATAATATGTATGTATATAAACTAGGAAGAGTAGTGATTACAAATTGGTATCTGAACATATCATATCATAGTAACATTACACTCAACAAACTTGCCATTAATCCCAAGTAATCATGACTCATTTCAAGTTTTCACAAGTTATTCAAGAAGTTAGGCCATCATAGAAAACTTTTGCAAACTATTTGAACATACCTTAAGCAATCTCAAGAGACACATAAAAAGTAGAATCTTAGCAAATTTACCTTTTGTACCCAAGAATGACTCCTCGTACATAGAGCCTAGAAAAAGAAATGTGCCAAAGAGTTAGAATCAAGATAAATTACCAACATGTTTCATTCAAAATTTTGAGCAGCTATTGTGAAAACATAAAATAAACATTGCATTTTGTACCAACAACTTGTTTACCTATTAATTAACTTAGGCTCCACCAGAGTTGTCATGCCGACTCCGAATTGAGCGACCCTCTGAGTGAGAATCATGCTCTGATGGATGCACGGAGCCCTGGAGATAGTACAAGACATGTACACAATCTAATTATATTATGCCAAATTGGAATAATGTTAAATATCTATATACATGTGTACAAATTATATATATACATGGGTACATGATTTAAAAACTCAAACTCACCTGTCCACTAACATTAGTCACATCAACCAAATTACGCCTGCGTACACGGTCCGTCCTCAGACTCGGTGTAACATGAGCTAACTCCCTCTACAATATATATATATATATAACATAAATGTGTACATTAGGACTATCTACCATTTAAGTAAAACAAGTAATATTAAAGTTTAAACAAGTTTAAATTGTGCATGTGTGTACACACATACATACCTCTATATCAGGTGGTGCAGGATCTACTGCAATGACCCTATCTGTCAACTCGGCTGTATCAGGTGGTGCAGGATCTACTGCAATGACCCTATCTGTCAACTCGGCTGTATCACGGGTCTCCTTGGCTAGCTCCAGTATTGACGGGTGTAGTGGACTAACTAGGTGAGATGGCATCGATGACATTTCTCCATGTACCAGCATATCCACAAAACTTGACGATCCCATCTGCAACTGATCTTCAACTAAATCTAAGCCCTGGGATGCATGATGTCGAACACTCGTAGAAGGACCAGTAGGTGTACCCTCGTCTCCAGCAGCTGAATGATCTGTAGGTGGATCTGACAAATGTGCAGTGTTTCCAAAGTGATGAGAATGATGTGAAGGACCTGTAGCCTGGCTGGATCCTAGATGTGAACGAGCTCTACTCACATGTCCTCTGACCTCATTTATCAGGATCCCAAGCTCTGCAAAATGAAACCGTATGCCTCCAATAGGTCATCTGACAAACAATGAGCCATACTCCGAAGCATTTGCTCTCCTTTGAGACCATCTATGTCTGAGGGTGAAAGGACACCCGCCATAGCATAAGGATCAATACCATCATCCAATGGTCTAGATCGTGCAGAATGACTCATCAAATATCTCCCCACACGATCAGTAGATATCGTAGATGCAGCAGCAGCTATATCACCAACACCGTCAATTGCTTCCCTTTGGGAAGAAATGACAACTTGCTCTGCAATAGGTGCTAGGGTTGGGGAGATAGCAGGCAATCTCTCCCCAACCAAATTCTGACAAGATTGAGGTTGTCGATTTGGTCGATGAAAAGCCTCCCTGTCAGCAACCCTACCACGCCCCTGACCATAATATTGTGGTAGGTCCAAGTAGTTGATGTTGAGGCCCAAATGAACCTCAGCATACAACTGTTGTGCAAAGTATAAAGGAATTTGGTCGTTATTTGGGTAACGACCAAATGCTGCAAGAAATCGTGGGTATATCAAAGGGGCCATCTGAGGATCAACACATTGAGTCACCTGATATCCCTTAACCTTGGATTTACCAACATAATATGGAAAAAAAATTTCTTTGAGGGTATCTTTTGGGACTTGTAGCTGAACAACTGCAAGAGAAACCTCACCACTAATCTCGTGCTGCATCTCGGCAAGAATAGTTGCTATAGTGTCAACAAAATAAGCATTTGTGGTGTGAAATTTCCGTATAATCTTCTTTAAGCTATTTACAATTGACACACATGTATCCTTGTAAACCCCTGTGGTGGTGGGATCAGCTAGAATACGATCCAATTTATGGATCTCCTTGTCTGTATAGGCAAATATACCCACAAGTGGTGGTTCTTGAGTTGCCATATTAGTCCCTGATTTGTCCAAAAAAATACATTACTTTAAACATTCTAGTGTTTAAATTTAAGTGAACAAATCACAATCAAATTTTACTTTAGTCCAACCAAATGGAGGTGAAGACCAATAGGTACATTTTATAATGATCTTCTTTCTATAACTAATTTCATGCAATTCCTTATTAATACCCAAACCTCAAGAAAATTTGACTTTCTAAATAGAAGGAAAAGTCATAAATTTCTTAAATTAGCATTATTTAGATTATCCACAAGAAATCTAAAAATAAAGTTACAAACATTATGAACACTATTAGAAAGTCATCAAGCCCCAACTCGTCTTAGTCGGGATAAATTGTAAACCTGATAGTAAGAAATTTGCTTTGATGCAAATCTGACCCATAAGCTGTTGTAGATATTCTTAAACAGCTCACCAATTATGGATTTCTAATTCTAGCTACTCCAAACATCTTTCAATTGAATGCAAAAGAAAAATACAGTACCAAAAGCAAAGCAAAAGTAAGTAGATAAATAGAAACAAAACACAAGATTTGGACTAGAGAAACCCAAAAGGGGGAAAACTTGGATGATTATATACTCTCCAAACTCCACTATAACCAATTAGGTACAATCAATATGAATGAACTTCTCTTCTATAAAGTGAAAGATTGAACCCTAGAATAGAACAAATAGTAAGGAAAAACAATAAAAGCATAGAACAAATAAAAAACCCGATCACATAACTTGGAAAGAATTTTGAAAATGAAAAAAATTCAAATTTAGAGAGTACAATAAGAATTAAGAAACTTGTGATAAAATTTTGATCGCAAGAGCTTGGATGTGTGGCAATGAGGTACCACCAAGAGTGAGCATCCTTCCAATACTTGGCACAGAGAGTGGAAACAATTTGACCAATGGAGGCTACAAAATCAGTAAACTCACTTATAACTACATCTTCCATATTAGGACTGGGGGAGACTTTAGCAAGCACTTTCTTGTACTCTTTGCTGACTTATGTATCACTTTATGGTGGCACCCTTGTTGGCACAATAAGGATTTCATTGCTGCTAAGTTACCGATTTACCACCTATAGCCTTTGGATACGATTCGATTCGTACAAGATACGAAATTCGGGTACGGTACAATGGAAATTCGACCAAGATTCAAAATTTGGTGTGTGGATTCGAGCTGGATTTGATTCGCCACTTCAGATTCAACCAGGATACGGCAAGAGGAATACACGACAAATCCAAACTATAAATGCTCAAAAGTTCTAAAATATAACTTAAATTAACTTTAACGAGCCCAAACTACAAATGCTTAGAAGTTCTAAAATATAAGAAATGTACTTGTTTATCTTGTGTACAACTTTTCATGCTCTTTTTCATGGTTTTGAGCTTTGTTAATAAAGGAAAAGAGAACTGTGGTTTGTAGTTTTTAGCAGCCTGTGGAGAAAGTGCAAAGATTCAAATTTTAACTTGTAACTGATTTTCCAGAATATAAGTGCACAATTCTGGCATACAGGTTCTTTTTGATGGTTCCAGTTGAGTGGCTATATATTATTGGAAGTAACAAATCTTTTAGTGTATAATAGATGGATTTCAAATGGTATAACGTGTAGAGGAGCTTTGGGTCTTTGAAGAAAATGCCAATATGCAAACACTCCCTTAGATCACAAGTGGTGGGAATGGGCTATTTCCTTTTATTAAAAATGGATAGATTGCCGTTAAACGACTTGACTACTTTGAAGAACATTATTTCCTAGAGGTGATCATGATATCTGTTATTCCATAAGCAATTCAAATCTATTGAGGCATCATTGTTAGATCCCTACTTTTTTTTTAATATGATCTGCATATCATTGTTTCTAGTACATAGAGATCCATGGTCTACAATTTTCATTTATCTAATCTGCTTTGGCTTTGTTTTATAAACATTTACTTATTTTTGAATCCAAATGGAGGTTCTTCATCAATATTTCGGCATCAGCCAAATGCTATTCCAAATCGATTTCTTGCCTTACCTTGCCAAGATGTAGTATGACAGACTTTGAAACTCTTAATGAAAGTGGTGATGTATTTTTGCTATGTTACTAGACTATTAATATGGTGGTGTATTCTGAACTTAATTACTGCTGCAAATATGTATATATTTCTAATTTTTATATTTTTTTGTATTGCCGTACCCAAGCCGTACCTAACCCCAAATTTTTCTTTGACCAAATCCCGTACCGGATTCATGTACCTGTACCCGAATCCAAAAATGAATCGGTAACTTAGCATTGTTGTAATGGGGTGGTCATTTTATTCTACCACTCAACACAAATTGATTGCACCCTTTTGAAAAAAGTTTATTTAGGATCTTGCTCTTTTTCAGTTATGATGGACTTCATATTTTCAATTATTCAATCAATGCCATCATATACCTCTTCCAAGCATGACTTATGTTTGCAGTGAAGCCGATCATACTAGTGATGGATTTGGTGAAACTAAGAAGATATTACATGCAATCCCACCAAGAGTTGTTTAAGATGACTTGCTTTATAGTTGATGCCCTTTGACTATTAGATTGGCTCTATATTGATCAAAGTTGGCTAATGATTATGCTAGAAGGTGCCTCCCACACCTACACAAGCTGTCTCAAGATGATTGTAGTGGATGCAAATAATATCTCGCTTCTCTACAATAACCTATTAGAAAAAATAATAAAAAATTTAAAAACAAAGAAAGAATCATACTTAAAGTGAAGCATAAAATTTAAAAAAAAATTGCATTGTTTTAGTTACCTTCAACAGCTCTAATTGGGAGAATGATCTTGAAATGGGCTACGACATGTGTTGGTTTGTGATGAACATTTGAATATTTTTGGCCTCAACCTAGATTTGTTTGATCCAATCTTTTTTCTTGCCCAAGTTTTGTAGCATGAGGTTAAGCAATGTTCAGTCCTTAAGATCACTTACAACCTATGTTTCATGGAGTTTCCGGGATGGGAACGGCGGTGGATAAAAGGATGTCTTTCTGGGATGGTTGGGATGGAAGGTCATTTTTAGGGGATAAGAGGGAATGAAAATAAAAATTAGGGAAGATTTAAAAAATATAGGAAATTTCAGTTATTCATGCATAAGTTGTTCATCATATATATTATACATTATAGAATGATATTAACATAAAACTAGAGCTGAATTGAGAATTCAAATGAGAGTTGACACACAAATTAACAAAATTTTATTGCTTGCATGTTAACATGTATGTAATAAATATAAAATTACTACAAAATGTCCTTAAGGCTAGAAGTTACAACTTCAAAATGATGAAGAGAAGTTAGAAATAGAAAATTATGAGATTTAAGTGACATCTGCATTAGTAATATAAAATTCTTAAATTTGTTGACAACACAACTATTCCTTTCCATCAAAATGATTGATTTCCTCTAATTATATAGAGTTATTTGTTTGGTCACTTGAATAAAATGTAAAAATGTTGCTGAACACTTCCCATCTCATAATTTCACATTACCTTTCTTTTAAAGAGAAATAGATTGTAATCTCTTCAATAC
>VDFB02271358.1:243754214-243939490 GCA_007258455.2 Sequoia sempervirens | reverse complement strand
AGTGTGACATTATGAAAAAATTGATGGTAAAATTGATGAGAATAGAACAAAAGAGATAGCTAATTATCTACAAAATTAACTACTGGCAAGCCATAGAAGGGGATGCAATTGGAATCTATCAAAGGAATACAAGAATCCAAGGAATTTTACAGTTGATAGAGAGAAACAACAACTTTCCAATCTTACACAAAGTTAAGATGCTTCTCCATGAAGGTTGTGTCATCATTCTCCCTTCATCACCTTTACTTTGTGTCCTCTAGTTCTCAAGCTATGTTTGATCTAATCAAGAATGGAGTAAGATTTCAATCTCTCTTGTAACATTTTAATGTTGTTGGCATTTTTCTTTATGGGGGCTCTACTAACTTTAATTACCCTCCTTAGAATAGCTTTGATCCATAAAATATTTCTCTAAAAATGCAATTCATTCACCACTCTTAGTGTTTTCCATTTTCAATTCACTAACTTATTCCATAACCTCCCAATGTTTGAAGAAAAGTTGTTCTTCTTTCATAGGGACAAGCACCTTTTCCTTGGAAGTTTCTTAGCCATTTAGATAGTTTTTAGTTTCATTTTGTTGGTCTCAATGAAGAACCACTTAAGGATTGTATGATGAATGATAACCTCTTTGTTCGTATCAATATTTTTATTTGCAATCAAGTTCACAATTGAAGCAACAACCTCTAAAGAGAGAGAATGGCATGGAAGATCAGCCAGTGAAATAAGAGGGGCAAGGCATAAATATTTCACTTTACCTCATCATCCAAATCAATTTCATCCTCCATTTTCACTTTACTCTTCACCTTAAGATTATTTTTCTACCCTCCACTCCCTTTAGTATACCATCCAAAATGGGGTCATTCTCATCATATTTTTCCCCTTTTTGAATGTGACTTTAGTGCTTCTAATATCTTCACCACCAAAAAAATTCATTCTAATATCTTCACCACCAAAAAATTGCATTCTTCCATGATTCTCAAGATCATTAGGGCCAAAGACAAGACTTTCTTGGAAAGGGGACCTAGGGTCAAGACTCAAGGTAAGAAGAATAAACCATTTTAGGAGTGTAATCCATAATGGAATAAGGTCATCTATTCTTATAGTAATGTAAGTCCAATTTAGAAGAAGCAAGGTGGATTCTACAAGTAGCAATGACAAGTGGGGGTTTCAAGGATAATTCGTGTTTAATAAGTAGGATGAAATATTTGTGTAGGGTGCAACCTTAATTATTCTATTAAATTCAAGAATAGAGTATTCAAGAAAGGGTAACATAATGAAAGGAAAAATCACTAGGTAATTGTTATGAAAATAGACAAATGGTGTAAAATGGTGTAATTGGCTTGAAGTGCTCCTCAAGCATGACATACCTTGTTAGCAAAAATTGAGCATAGATAAAGGATTTTGTCCTAAGTTACTTTGGTGTAATTCTTATACCTTAGTATGAGCAATAAAAGGGAGACAATAACTTATGTGGTGAGTTACAAAAGGATGTGGTAGGAAAGAACAATTAAAATTGAAAATACACATATATTCACAAATAAATAATAGCACATCATACATTCATTAGATCATCATGCAATATATTATATTCATCATATATATCTCTGCTACATAGTTCATTTATACATCAATATTCTTTCTTATATTTCTCTTCTATATATCATCCATCTATAATATATTACATACTTTCTTCTCTATTCTACTTCTATAACTTCACCATAACTTCATCTAGTGCTTCTTTCCTTAATTTTCCTATATTTATATTGTTTCTTCTCTTCTTTGCTTAACATTATGACTAATGTTTCAAGAAATTCTTCAATTATCTCTACTAAATATCAGATCTCTCGACATTCTGATATTTGCGAAAAGCCAACATATCCTTAGCATTTGCATAGACTAGTTTATCATTTATTTCATATGGTAATTGCAATATCTAGAATGTGAGTGGTTCCACTACCTCCATGAAAGTGTGCTCTTTGTCTACCACAAATGTAATGTTATTCACATATTAGTGCATAATATTAGAGGATGCTTAGTCCCTTGATTTCATTTGGGCTTAGAAATTTATGAAGAATATGAATATATGATTAAGATACATAACATCTTTAAAGTGTTTCACATACATCTCGATATATCACTATATCTGTATATATCAGTGAGGTTGTTGACTAAATTGCCATGGCATGGTACTCTCACACTTATAGCAGGTTGTCATATCTTTATGAACTGCCTTAGATCCATTTCTTCTCATTGGATTTTGACGAAATATCACGTGTCTTTCTCACAAACACCACCATCCTATGTAATGCCCCCTCAAGGATTAGACTGAATAAATGCGGTTAAATACAATAACACAGCATTTATATTAATACAAAACATCCATCTTTTATCTAAATTGAGCAGAGATTATGAGCAAATTTCCACCAAATATGGCTTTCGGGTAAAGATTGTAAGAAGACTCATTTATATACACGTGGAATAATCATTAAAGGTTGTTGTTACAAATGGACACAGAAAATTTAAATCTGAAATTCTCTAATTTGAAATTATGATGTGAAAAAAAAAAGAAAAAGACGAGTCTAGAATTCAATAAAGAGTCAAATGAATCTTTAGAATACCTTATGCAGATGTTTAGGATCCAAATTGTGGTATACCTTATGTAAATTGGTGTGGATGAAGATGCATTGAATTTGAGAAGGAGAATTAATAAAGAACCCTACTTTTAATGCTTATTTTCACTGTTCTTTGAGATGGTACGAACTGTACGGACCACTAATGGGCCTGAGATTTGTTGGATGTGGTAGAGGTTTGAATCTATTTTAATCTGGTCTTTTTTTTGTTTCATTTCATTGAGAAAGTGAAAAGTTATAGCATTTTTATTGAAGACTGCCTGAAATCCTATGAGGGTAAACAGTGAGCATTTAAAATTGTTGAATTTATTTTTTGTACGGTGGGAAAAAATCTAAAAGTTGGTGAAATAAAGCATATGTTTGTGGACTTTCATGTTACAAAGTTGCAGACCCAAAGGATTAAGTTTTTTTATCATTCCATGATGCCCTGGGCTGGATTTTGTATGATTCCAGACTGGGGATGACAGAGTATAGTAAGGGTTTGAGTAATTTGATGAAGGAGTTGGCATTCTTGATAGGTGAATCTGTTTGTATATGGTGTCAAGGATTTCTAAGAAACTTTTTTAAGCTATGGTTTATAAAAACTTTGAAAGCTTGAGACCTTTTTATGCTACTGTCCTGTATGGCAGACTTGTTACAGTCATAGACAAGGTTGAGTGTATAGTGCATTTTAGAGTTTCCTATGGTTAATGATTGCAACAACCTTTCAAGAAGCATATGTTGAATTGTATTTCATGCCATTAAAACTATGTTTAAGGTCTGGGAGGGTCCTTTGATATTGCATGACAAAATAGATAGGAGAGGACAGTCTTAAGAAGTCTAAATAGGCCTGATTGCTGAATGAGAGTCATTATTTGGTGGTGTTTGTAGAATGTATGATCCTTTAGCTATGTAGGATCAACAATTCTGTAGGAAACTTGGGTGTTGGACATTGCATTGAGCATATATATTGAAATTTATGGCATGGATAAGGATTTTTGACATATGCAATAATCATACCTATGAAAACTGCATTGTCCATGAGAAAGGAAAACACCATAGGAAGTGAAGATAAAAGAAGGTAGGAATATGCGAACAAGCAAGGATGGTGACATTGTTAGGAATATTAGGGACAAAGAGCATAGCTCTGGTAGTGAGAAGGATAGTCTCACAAAGATAGTCCATTCTTAACAATATAGTCAAAATATATGAATCCATGACATCATGACTCCTATGTCTAGAGAAGCAAGTTTTCATGAATATTAGGGACAGAGATATGATAAGAGTATATTGATAAAAGATTTCAAACCTTACTAAGAGGGATGTTCATGATACACCTAGGTATTATGTAACTGGCTAATGATCATGTATGAAAGTCCAAAGGTTGTTTGCTAGTAAAAGTGCACAATGCAAATGTAATGAATAGTGGTAAAGACCTATTTCCTGAGTTTGCAGCCATGGAACAGAAGCTTCCAAAGATAGGAAGTGAGTTGATGAGTATAATGTAGGTCTGTAAAGGATAAAGGAGGACCTTAGACCATACTAATTAGGTTATTAAATTCAAGGGCAAGGATCTAAAAGGAATTCGACACTCATAGCATGAACAATAGAAGACACAGTAAGAGAGGACAAAAGTGAAGGAAACCCCTATGATAGTGAGGCAACAATAACATTTCAAAGTGGATCAACATAATACAAGGATAAAGTTCAGGGGTAGTTACAAAAGGATATCAATCACCTTGGTATGAAGAGTATATGATAGTGAAAACTTGAAGCATTATCAATATACATGAAGATTAGTGAATGAGAGGATATAGTTTTAAAAATGACATGAAACATCAATGGTCATAGTCACCATAATGAAGATAGTCAAGAGAGGGAGCTCAAATGAAGATGGGTATCCATATGAATATGCTTATACTTTTAAAGCTAAAAACTACATTCAAAGGGAAAATATGATATGATAGTGCACATAAGTCATATGTTCAGTCTCAGCCAAAGGAATACATGACAATCATCAAATCCAAATAAGGTAGCAAGGATGGTTTGGAGTCTTTCAAAAGTCATGAGAAATTCTTACACATTTCTAGTGATTATGCTCATGTAAATGGTAAATATGGAAATTTTTGGAGTGACAATGGTGCTCTTTTAGCAAGGAAATTGTGGCAGCAAATGATTCCCTAATTTTCACACATAACAAATGAATCAAGGCTTAGATGATGGTAAGGTTTTTTAGAAACTTACAAGGAAACTAGGTTAATCTTGAATGAATGATAAGAATGAATTTTATACTACAATAATTGTTGAAGATCATATTGAGGTTTTTTAAGGTGCTTGTTTTTTGGAAGTTGATTTGAATAATTGAATAGAAAGGATCATGAGACACAAAATGCAACCTTACAGAGAAATATGAGCCAAATGAAGATATGAAATAAAAGTTCAATAAAGAATCATGATTTGAGGATAGTGAGTATTCAAATGGTATGAAGAGTAGCTTCAATGGAGTAGATATCATAACAATTAAAATTAAGAGAGCATCCAACACTTAACATAGAAGGATTTGAAGGAAATGAGTAGAAGTTGGAGAAGATATTAAGAGGTAGTTTTGAGTAGTTGAGAGTATCTAGAAGGCAATTTGAATAGGGATGGACAACTACAAGCAATTGGCTGGGTCAAAGAGCAGATATAGGATCAGTTGGCAGACATATAGGAGTCTCACGACAATAATATGAGATGAAAAGAAGTTGAAAATGTCAACACTTCCCTTCTCCAATGCCACCAAGGAGTTTTCAATTGTCAAACATGATGAAGTTAGTTTCAAGCAACGGGCAGAGTCAACAATAGTCATAATGGGTCATTTAATTATCATTGGATGTTGTCCGATTTTTCCTCTAGCATAGAGTGGACAAAAAGAAAGACTTTTTTCATTTTCAATGAGTTCTTTTCATTTTGGTAAAGTATTGTAAACTTGGCTAAAGTTTTTTTCTGGTCATTGTGGCATTGTAACTTAGATTTTGAGCCTTTGAGACTGAAAATAAAACACTGTAACACTTTTTTCAAGTATTTTTCAAGAGAAATACATTCTTAGACTTGTTTTGCTGTAAATAAAAACCTTCTATCAATAAAGTTGAGCACTTCTGGCCTTCAAGAATTTTTTTTCGATTATGTATGTGAGGTAATTGATGTCATTTTTGTGACTTTCATATGTAAATAATTGAATGAATGCCTTATTTTGATCATTTTTAAAGCAAAAAGGGTATATTTGTGTAGGTCATTTCTTGAGTCAGTGTTTAACGAAGGTTAGTTGTGAGCAATACTACTTCTCTTCTAAAAACTGCAAAAACATAGACCTTTCCATGAAATACTAATACATAGATATGTCAAACTTTGATGTTGTGCACAAATAGCCAAGTTGTTGATTAAGTTGTGTGTTAAAACAATAGTCCAAAGTTTGAGAAAAATACATTTTCGATGCATCAGCTTTGTAGTAGATTAATTTCAAACAATTTTTTCTACCTCTTTCCATTAAGTGAAGTGGTAAAATAGTTAGTTTAGGTGATAATTTTCCCAATTGTTGATATGGAAACCCAAACAAACTACTCGCTAGCTCTAATGGCCTCCAACAGAGAATGCCAAGAGTTTGCTTATTGCCTTCACAACTCCATGGAAGGCAAACAGTCCTGGCTGAAGAAGAATAACAATCCGCTTAACTAATGTTTGTCATCATGGCACCACTAAGTGTGGGAAAACAAAAAGAATGACCCTTATCAAAATCAAATAGTTGCCAAGCAAGGAACAAAATTGTCCCTTTCATTGTCTTCCACGTTGTATGGCTCTCAACATAATAATAGCTAAAACTACTTTGAAACAAATGAAGATATGGATGCTTGGTGCCACAAATCCACCAATGATGTTCCAAACCAGTGCCAAGGACTGGCAAACATATTTTCTCTATTCATACACTCACTACATATCATTTAATACCTGCAGCAACCTTTTATCACCTCTAGAAGCCTGCAGGATGCTTGTAGCAGATTACATGAAGCCTATAGCAGCCTGCATGATGCATTGTAGCAACATACACAACACCTGTAGCAGATTACATGATGCCTATATCAGCCTGCATGATGCATGTAGCAACATACACAACACCTGTAGCAGACTATATGATGCATGTAGCAGTCTTCATGATGCATGTAGCAACATGTACAACACCGGTAGTTGCTTGAACAACACTTGTAGCACTGTTACTGTTACAAGTGATCTACAAATGATCCTGCAGCATGTCATATACTTTTCATAGAGACAAATCCCCATAAGTCCCTGCACTCATGATATTTTCCCATTCAAATGTAGTGTGTTTAGACGTGGTCAAGAATCTTGGATCTAAGTTTGAGTCAGGCTTGGTAAGTCTGCAGTCATGATTTGCTGACATGTTAGTCTTAGCTGTACCTTGGCTTTTTTCACTGACATATAGCAAACAAGTCTGTAGTTCTCCTTGCCATTCACACTAGTGCATTCTTTATTCCATGTCAATGATTTCTCTAGATTGATGTGAATCACTAATTGTATCATTATAATACCAAGAGTTTATGATGTTGCATCAATGCAGTGAAACCTCCAATCTTGAAAAACAAATTGCAACTAAGATTATACTTCCCTCCATGACCTGAAGTACTTTGGTACCTTGTCACCTCCAATACATTTTTCTTTGTCACCCCGGTCTGTTGTTCCCTGTGGATGATCACAGTTGTTTTCTTCAATGTTTTTCTTCAAATGGCTACTCCTTTGGTCATGAGAACCATAATCTGCCTTGCAAATTTTTCCCTTAGAACTGTCATTGTATTTGGACCAATTATAATCTCTCTTAAGCATAGAGTTAAGTATTAGATCTTAAAGATAAAACAAAAGTTTATGCTTCATAGTTATCCTAAGTAACCTAGTGATCAATTAAAATCATCCTTTAAGTTCCATATGTTAAATATATTCTATGTGTTTTTGTGTAGGGGCTCAACATACAGAAACTGAAGTAGAAGTCGAGCCAAATTTAGATATTGGAGCAAATGAGGTTGAAGAACATATAGTTGATGTTAGGGAGGAGGCCCAAGTGCAAGGAATGAATATTGGAGAGGGGTCAGGATCACTTCGGGATACCATCATGGATGAGCATATGAATATAGCTAAAGAGGTGAAGAGAAAAATTTCTTCTAGAAATTTAGATCATTTACTTCAAATGGATATGGAAAAATTGAAGTTTTATGCTGAACAACCTAGAAATAGTAGTAGGAGGTCAATGAACAAAACTGCAAAGCAAATAATTGCTCATTTCAATAACCTTGATACACTCGATCAAGCCCAACTATTATCAATTGTACTTCTAAGTAATGAGCTACAAGAGCCATTACAATTGTTGGGTGTAGATACAAGTACAAAAAAGAGGAAAGGTTCACACTTACAAAAAGACATTGTTGAAAATTTGAAAAAAGGTTTGGGGTCCATTGGGAAACAGTCTCGATCAGCAGATAAGGAAATTTCAAGAAGAGTCATGTTGACATCAATTTTAAGTGAAAAAATGGCCAAAAAAAGACAAATCTCTTCACTTTCAACCGAGATTGGTTTCAGCAGAAAGACATTGACACAATATGTCAAAAGGAGAAAGATTCTTGATGATAGTACCTCAGAAGGCAATTGGGCAATTATGTGTAGAGCTCCTCGATCTGACAGGATTCAAGATGTTTTTAGGAACTTCATCTCAACCTTTTGGAATGATCATACCCGTCCTTCATCAAATAGTAGAGATGTTATCAGACACAGGATTGGGCCCAATAATAATGAATTACATATAAAACATTGGCTAGACATAACACAACATGAGATGTACGTAATGTTTTGTAATTCAAATCCACATATAAAGATTGGGCAAACAACGTTTCAAAGGTTAAAGCCATACTATGTGAAAACAAACAAGGTTTTTGAAACTTGTTGTTGTCGTTATCATATTGAATTTGATCTCTACTATCAAGTGTTCCGAAAGATTAGAGAAGAAAGTGATGGTATTCAGAATGCACCTCCTAGACAAGCAAGTCAGTTCATAGCATCCATCCTATGTGATAAATCAAATGATGATAATGCAACCAATCAAATAAGTTGCATACAAGGACACTATGAAACATGTGGAAATTTGGCTAAAATGCCTTTGAGAGATGAAGATACCGACCTGACAAAGTTGGTAAATTGCAAGAGTTACAAGTATATCAAGTTTCATACCAAAAGTGGCAAAGAATCAACAAGGTTAGATTATGTAGAAGAGGAGATACCTATTGGAACATTTATGGAAAAGTTTCGTAAATTGATACAACCATATATACAACATGCTTTCTTTTCTAAGTGGCAAGCACAACAGTTTCAGACATTAAGAGATACATTCCCACTTGGAACATTGTTATCAGTAGTTGACTTTGCAGAGAATTACTCTTTTGTACATCAAAAAGAGATTCAATCACAATATTATTTTTCAGAGCAGATCACTATTATGGTGCATGTGTGTTATCGACATGCACAAATGGATTTGGATGGTGTTGACAGTACATCTGAGGAACGAGTCATTAAGAAAGAATATCACTTTTATATTAGTGATGACAAAGAGCACGACACTCTATTTGTACAACATTGTTTCAAAAACTTTTTTGAATATTTGGCAATCAGGGGTGTCAAAATTGAAAAGCATTTTGTATGGTCAGATGGATGTGCTTCACAATTTAAATCTTCAAGGCCATTTTATGCACTTTGTAGATATCATCGAAATGACAACATACCACATGTTTGGAGCTTCTTTGAGAGTGGACACGGAAAGGGTGAACATGATGGTGCAGGAGCTTGCATCAAACGTGCTCTAAGAAAGTATCAACTGAATTATGAAGGAGATCGTATAAAAGATGCGCATGATGTTGTTGAATGGTGTCAGAAACACTTTGCATCAAATGAGGTTGGCACATCTTCAACAAACAACCGATCCATTCCACATAGAGTGTTTTGGGAGATATCAGGTATGTTTTTGTTTATATTTAAATCTTTAAATATACATATATATGTACATTCAAGTTTATTTATTTTAGTTTGAATATATTTATATTAAATTATGATTTTTTAATGCAAAATTAATTTTTGTAGGTGTGGATAGAAGATCAATGCATGGATGCAAGAGGGTAGAGAAAACAAGATCTTTGCATTCTATCATGAGTACAAATAGTTTCCCGTGGACATTGCAGACTAGGGATTACTCATGTTTTTGTTATGACTGCATTTTAGAAAACTATGATGAATGCAACAACCAACAACAAGGATATGTCAGTGGATGGAATTTGGTGCCACTAGATGTTAGTGACACATACAATGAAGATGAAGATGAAAGCTTTGAAGACATTCCTTTGATTTCAATTGATTATGACCATATTTCAGGACTAATTAAAAAGGGTATGTATGTGTATATATTTATATCGTACATGTACGAGCTTTTGTAAATTTGTAACTTAATCATTTAATAATTTTTTGCTACTTATTTTAAGTAAATTTATATATACTTAAATGATAGTGGAACTCCTTTTTTTACAAATTTTCCATGTAAATTTGGTGCAGGAGATATTTTTGCAGTCATAGCAGAGGCTAGAAACATAGAAGGTGTTAGTTATTATCTATTGCGTTGCACAAGAGAGAGGTGGAAGCTAGTAGAATCAGAAACGAGTGATGGAATGTCGTTCCCCACAGGTTTGACAAAATAAATAGATGCTCTTGCAAGATTTATCTATTGAATGTATATATTTTGAATTTGTTACTCGTATTGACCTTCTAAATGTTATGTCTTACTTTTGAATGTTGGTTCCCACAGGTTCAGTTGTACTGCAAGGGACATATCTGAAACAAGTCAAAATTGTTCAGCATGGGATTCATTTTATTGATTATCAACTTGAGAAAAAAGTATATCAATATAGCCACCTAGTAGTTGCTACTGCCCTATCCCTTCATCCAGTTCCACGTGCACGTGGACGTCGTAAGTGGAGACTAGATAGTGATGAACATCAAAGAATATTACATGTTATTGAAGAGCGAGCTGAACCACTTGAATTGGTTTGAATAACATGATGTGTCATAGGTGTACTTGAACAATTTACACAAATTGTATGACTCCAAACTATATTAAATTGAATTTTTCTTCAAGTTCATTCCATCTTATTTGTCAACAAAACAAATATATTATCATGCATATGTTACTTTAAGTTTAAAATCTCATTCAATTAAGTATATTATGGTCTCAAGATTTTGTATAATAGCTATACTGATCATTTTTTGTATAATAGTAACTTCCTTTCTTGTGGATGATGAAAATAGGCATCAAATGCAGTAGGAGTTATACAAAGGATTTTATAGAGCTAGCTGCCCCATGACAGAAGTTGTGGCGAGGTCTGCGATGGAGATGGCCATGAAAAGAGAACCCAGAAATGTTGCTTTTGTTTTATGCCTACAATATCATGATTGTTCAGTTAATGTGAGATAGAGATACTTTTTAATGTACTTTAGGCCTTAGTAAAAATGCTTGAACTTATCAGAGAGTATTTGCTTATTTAGATGATTGTTTAGGGCACCCCTAAATTCATAAGTTTATTCTATTTGGAGTTTTTCTTAATGAGGTTGTGACTTGCAAGCATAATCTGTGTTTAAGTGAAAAATCAAAGCTATAGAGGGGATTATAAGCTTATTAATGGAACTATACATAGCTGATATATAACTATGTATATTATGTTGTTTTTTGTAGGGATGTGATGGTTCTCTGCTTCTGGATAAGACCTCCAACATGGCTGGAGGGAAGGATGCAGTATCCAACATAAACTCTTTGAGGCTCTAGAGAAAGTGTGCCATGGTACAGTCTCTTGTGCTAACATTTTCATAATTGCTGCAAGGGGTGTTGTAATTCTGGTAAATAAGATTATTTGATGTCCTTTATGCCAAACTGCTATGTAGACCTATCAAGGTGGATTTACTTGCTGTTCGATTGTTGTTTCAAGCCAGGCAACAACATTTTCTTATTACTTTTTGATGGTATTAGTGTACCATGTAAACCAAAGCAGAAGCAGATTTGTTTTGAATGGTAGAGATTTGTTTTTTTTTTAATATTGAGATTCACCATGAAAAGTAAAATTAACAACTATGTACTTGTTGGCATTGCAGAGACAATTTTTCTAGGGAATATCTTTTTGGGTATCTTTCACAGCATATATGTGAAAGGGGATCAAACTAATTTTGAAATCAGATCTGTTGGTGTGGAAGGCAGTGAGTTGTATCCAGATGTAAAAGACCTCACTGTCAATGAGTTCTTGAGTCAATTTGCTTGAATTATATGAGATACTCTTGGAAGAAGTGAGCTATTAGGTAGCATGAGAATAAAAGTTTTGAATATACATTTACTGCTAGATACTGTGTATGGGCGATTGTACGATACGTTGTATTAACTCTAGTGAGTTGGGTCCTTTAAATTTGATTTTATGCATAGTCAATTATTGATATATATACGCTTGATATTTGCACGCAGTTTGCTCAAGATATTCATTAGATATGTAAATATGGAGTTATTCTAAGCTATGATTTATGAACCAAAATTAATTCTTAATGTGCAAAATTAAACATTTTGTTGTGGTTTCAACTTATGTATTATTGTTCCTTGTAAACAAAATGCCCTATTCATTAGAATTGTTAGAATCATACATTATATGGTACTGGCACTTTATTTTTACTAAATATTAACTGTGGAATTTGTAGATTCACAGTCTTGAAGTATGGCTTATCAATCTTCAAATAAAAAACCAGTGAGATGAACTAGTGTATGTAATACTGACTTCACAAACAAATAATGCGCCAACCACAATGCCCAAAATCTAAGAAAAAATAATGACAGAATTCAAATGGGGCTCAATCTTCCAACAGACTTGAATATGACTCAGATGGCAGACCGATAGTTCAATGCAAGTAATCTAGAAAATAAATTCAATTTGCCTCTGTCTGTCTCAGTCAATCACATAGATTAAAGTTACATTGCAAATAGAATTGATGCTTTTAATAACAATAATGATGCCAATTATTCCTTATGGCTGATGAATTACTGGAGATAGACGCAGTTCCAAAAGCCATTTGTATGATGCTACTTCTAAATGATGCAAGATAAACAAGCAAACTATCTTTAACATGGGTCTGGGAAATTGCAGCACACATCAAGCTGCCAAGTTCTTTTGGTAAGAAGAAATGAAGTAATATAAGTATAGTAATACAATACAGAGTATCTAGTAGATCCATTGATAATCATAGATTATGGGGTAACATAGTTTGAGATGGACTTAGAACACCAACTAGGACTCAATACAATGTTGGGTGACAGGATGTGTGACTTATCTATTAGACAAAATCAGATGGGATGGGGCACCACATTACAAAATGAACTTGATAGACTAATCCACAACCGTCTATGAGAGGATTAAAACAATTAACAGATGGTCAAGATTAGTCAACAAAGAGAATTTTAGGATTAAAACAATTGGCTAAATGAGTTATGCCATGTATTGTCATCCAAAATAAATGCACTGTGAACTATAAACACTAACTGAAGTGTCACCTGAAGAAATCTTAGATTCAATAAAGTAATGGAAGCACAAGTTTCTCTGAATCAATCACTTTCCTCAATTTTATGTCATCGAAATGATATCTTTGGAATAGTTATGTTTTCAAAAACTAGTTGTCGACTACCAGTACAATTTGTGTTCAAATTTATTCTTCTAGCATTCTCTACCTCTGCCCTTAGAAGAGTACTGCACTATTTTTGTAACATGAAAACATGTGGAAAAATGCACATTAAGTGGGGACATTTATGCATGTGAAATGAAGCCATAAGTGACTGGTACAAAACAAGTTCAGAAAAATATATATATATATATATATATATATATATATATATATATATATATATATATATATATATATATATATATATATATATTCTGAAAACAGTGAAGCTTTTTTATTTATAGCAAAAAGTGGTTACAAAATGGCAGCCAAAAAATACCAAGGCAAGGCCAAAATTACAAAGTAATAAGTCAGATTTTTGTAACATACATATCATAAGCTCTTACATGTCAAATATGACTTTAAACAAAGTTCAAAGAACAACAAGAAAGATAGTTGTTTCTTCAAAAGATGGCTAGTGAACAGCAGTTTTTCCTTTCATACATAGATAAATGTAGGAACCAACAGTTTGCATCATATACGCATTAACATGATCAAAGTCTGAAAGAGAACTAGAATATTGGGTAGGATCGCTGAAGCCTGTTGTGTGTTGATGTTCCATGCAACAGAATGGAGGGCACTAGGTTTGTATAAGGTGGTTGCTTTTTAACCAAGAACATTTGCCTACATTGATCTCTCTACTTGAGTGGCCACACTTTTGGCGGTAGGAGAAAACACTGCATCCACAACACAAAACAATAGAATCAAAATCCACCAAGTCGATAAAATTAATAGTGAAAGCTAAAAGTGCATGGTTTGTACAAAATCTGGAGTAAACAAATTGAAGTTTTACAAAAGACAAGCTTACCAAAAGCTAAAGACAAGCATTAGTGACCAGATTTTGTCCACTCTTATAAGCTCCACCAGCTTCACCAACCCAACCACTTGACTAAGGTCCATAATTATCCAAGATTCTTTTGAGGTTCTTGAATGTAGACTCTTCTCGGCTAAGATACGATGGATCCAGTATTTTATCCACAAGAAGCTAATCAACACCTGGTAACCAGATAACAAATTGTCAAGCAGTATCATCTAAAAACTTGATATGATGAACAAATTGATGACAACTATTCAAGAGGTTCTTGGCAGATCAAAAGGATATAGAGGAAAGCTCAAAGACAAATTCCATTCATTAAATTCCATTCAACTTGCTAGCTCCTTCCATAAGAGTTAAATTTTTCACTTAGGTCCCCAAGTCTTACAGCCTTGGGGCGCGTTGTGAGACCACACAACAAAAACTAGAAATCTACCATAAGAAACCACCAAGGTATCATTAAATTAATTAACTAGCTGCTAGAAAAATGACCCAGGATGCTTTTCCATCTCATTTCACCCATATGCACTTTGATATATCTCTTCCTCTATTATAACCTTTCACCAATTGCAAGGTGTATACCATAGCATCAAGAGTAATCATTTGCCTTGTAAAATTTCCATTTTTCCTCTGTCATATGTTGACTATCCATTGCATTTTGTTGATTTTTATCTTCTTAACTTTAGTGTACTTACTCCTTATTTGCACTATAACTATGCTTGCAAGTGTTTGTATTCAATCTGAACAAATGGTATTTTAACTATTCATAAACCATGTCACTGTGAAAAATTCACTGCTTCAGTCCCGCATAAATCAAGTTAATGAATGAAACATAAAAAATTGAGTACATAATAAAAAATTTGTGTTGAACTACACAAGCTTTGATAAGGTTTTTGACATTTTATAGGGATTTCTTCACTATCACTTTGTGAGCCAATGATGTACTCATTTGTAAATTAACATGAAATATGTGTTCCCTGTATTGTAAACTTAAACCTTTAACCAACAATACTTTCATTCAACATGCCACTTTTAACTACCATTGTCCTCTTTTGAGCATTGTCACTTTTTTTTAGACTGTGGACTTTCTTTCATACTAATCTTTTGAGTTTGAACTGCACCTTTCTATGACTTTCATGTTATTCTATTGTAAATCCACTATGTGGTCTTTGGTAGCAAGAAATCCACAAGTAAACATAGCATTTGATATTTCCTATGAGTCTTTTCATTTCTAAATTAATCTCAAGATCACCATATTGCCTTCCAAGCTCTATCAAGCTATCCAATGGCGAGAGCAACTTGTCTCCTTAAAACCCTATACATGACTGCCCTCTTCAATATTTTTCGTTGGCTGCCATGTGCTTGATTACCAAGGTCATTTTCTTCATCTAGATTGTTTCCCTTACCATTGTAACATTGTTATTTATAAGACAATATCTACACTTCTATAGACTGACTTCTAGAGCTCATGATGACTATGATTATTGGCCTATGACTACTTTACTATTGTTTTCTTGACAAGGATTTTCACAATCTTAATAGATGATTTACTATGGTTTACCATAAGAGTTTCCTTGTTGACAGTGCTTGATTCTAGTTTATGTTAAGTTTCATACATATGGTTTAAGTCAAAGCAATTCCATAATTTTCACAACTTCAATTTTGGTCTATTTTCAGACCTGCAGATTGTAGCAGTGCAGCCAACTATAGTTGGGCTCACAGCACTCTTATAATGAATTGAACTGAATTAGATTTACTCTAGAACCCAGTTGAGCAACTAACAAATCTTTATCCTTGGAACATTTCTGCTTTTATTATATTGTTTTAATTTACTATTTTTTGCCTCTATACATGGGTGTACCATGTGAGAACTGACTGCTTGCACATCTTCAGACAAGGTAAAGCTCCTACTAGACTTAGAGAAGACATAAAATGTTAATATGTTAAAATGATGTAAACTATGTTGCCTTTGGAAAGGGCTATTGGAATTCTTCTTTGAACTACACATGGCCATCAGAATTACCATCTCAGAGTTTTTCAGATGATGCCACCTCATGACTGATGGTCTTTGTTAGTTGATTTGTTGCCTAGTATTGCTGTTTGAAAACAACATCAAATTAATTTTCTGACAGTAACAAATCCACGGCTGTAGTTTAAGTTTGAATTTACACAAGCATGGAGATCACACCTAAGCAAAGGCTTGAAACACAGAAAGACAAGTGTTTGCTATTAGAACTGTGTATATTTTCTTATTCATCAGATTTTTTCATGTTTTATGAGTGAAAGCAATAGGGCTTGAAAATGTTTTTATTATCCAGTATATTTTTGCTCCTTTCTTGTTAACATAAACTTGTTATACATTTTAGTCAATAAAAAAACTTGAAATCGGGAGCATAGTGCTCTACATCAAACATTTGATCTGGACCCTTATCTTGTTTATGTAACTATTATGTAACTTCGGTGTTGTCAATCCTTATGCATGGAAAACTAAAGACAATTGATGAGGGTAACAATGAGAGTATAAGGACAATCATGGGCTGTTAAAGACGGTGAATGAGTCATATATATTATATTCTTAGAGGAAAACTCTTTTAATTTTAAATGGCCAATGGCTAAAAGGTAAGGTAATGTCTTTGTGTCAGCCTTGACATTCTTCATGACTGTGATGTAATGTACAGTCCAAATGATAATCTTCTTTAATGACTGCGATCTCATCAAGGTCCTTGATAGTTGAAGATGTTACACTATTTACTTGAAACATCTATAGCATCCAAGCCTTTTTTTCATTGGATTAATGTCTACAAAACCAAAATTGTGTCTTTGCAAAGTGAAGCAAGGTGATAAGAAAGGATACAGTGAAATTGAAGAGGAGGAAGAACATCAAGAGTTGATAATGACCACAAAGTGCAGTCACAGGGGAAAAATAATACAATGCAAGCATAAAGGTCAGTGATGTAAAGCATTTCATGAGTTTTCAGTTAATGGCACCATGAAGGTTGTACACAGTCGTATCAAAGCATATGGTATATAATATGTATGTATATAAACTAGGAAGAATAGTGATTACAAATTGGTATCTGAACATATCATATCATAGTAACATTACACTCAACAATCTTGCCATTAATCCCAAGTAATCATGACTCATTTCAAGTTTTCACAAGTTATTCAAGAAGTTAGGCCATCATAGAAAACTTTTGCAAACTATTTGAACATACCTTAAGCAATCTCAAGAGACACATAAAAAGTAGAATCTTAGCAAATTTACCTTTTGTACCCAAGAATGACTCCTCGTACATAGAGCCTAGAAAAAGAAATGTGCCAAAGAGTTAGAATCAAGATAAATTACCAACATGTTTCATTCAAAAAATTTAGTAGCTATTGTGAAAACATAAAATAAACATTGCATTTTGTACCAACAACTTGTTTACCTATTAATTAACTTAGGCTCCACCAGAGTTGTCATGCCGACTCCGAATTGAGCGACCCCTTGAGTGAGAATCATGCTTTGATGGATGCACGGAGCCCTGGAGATAGTACAAGACATGTACACAATCCAATTATATTATGCCAAATTGGAATAATGTTAAATATCTATATACATGTGTACAAATTATATATATACATGGATACATGATTTAAAAACTCAAACTCACCTGTCCACTAACATTAGTCACATCAACCAAATTACGCCTGCGTACACGGTCCGTCCTCAGACTCGGTGTAACATGAGCTAACTCCCTCTACAATATATATAACATAAATGTGTACATTAGGACTATCTACCATTTAAGTAAAACAAGTAATATTAAAGTTTAAACAAGTTTAAATTGTGCATGTGTGTACACACATACATACCTCTATATCAGGTGGTGCAGGATCTACTGCAATGACCCTATCTGTCAACTCGGCTGTATCAGGTGGTGCAGGATCTACTGTAATGACCCTATCTGTCAACTCGGCTGTATCACGGGTCTCCTTGGCTAGCTCTACTATTGACGGGTGTAGTGGACTAACTAGGTGAGATGGCATCGATGACATTTCTCCATGTACCAGCATATCCACAAGACTTGACGATCCCATCTGCAACTAATCTTCAACTAAATCTAAGCCCTGGGATGCATGATGTCGAACACTCGTAGAAGGACCAGTAGGTGTACCCTCGTCTCCAGCAGCTGAATGATCTGTAGGTGGATCTGACAAATGTGCAGTGTTTCCAAAGTGATGAGAATGATGTGAAGGACCTGTAGCCTGGCTGGATCCTAGATGTGAACGAGCTCTACTCACATGTCCTCTGACCTCATTTATCAGGATCCCAAGCTCTGTCAAAATGAAACCGTATGCCTCCAATAGGTCATCTGACAAACAATGAGCCATACTCCGAAGCATTTTCTCTCCTTTGAGACCATCTATGTCTGAGGGTGAAAGGACACCCGCCATAGCATAAGAATCAATACCATCATCCAATGGTCTAGATCGTGCAGAATGACTCATCAAATATCTCCCCACACGATCAGTAGATATCGTAGATGCAGTAGCAGCTATATCACCAACACCGTCAATTGCTTCCCTTTGGGAAGAAATGACAACTTGCTCTGCAATAGGTGCTAGGGTTGGGGAGATAGCAGGCAATCTCTCCCCAACCAAATTCTGACAAGATTGAGGTTGTCGATTTGGTCAATGAAAAGCCTCCCTATCAGCAACCCTACCACGCCCCTGACCATAATATTGTGGTAGGTCCAAGTAGTTGATGTTGAGGCCCAAATGAACCTCAGCATACAACTGTTGTGCAAAGTATAAAGGAATTTGGTCGTTATTTGGGTAACGACCAAATGCTGCAAGAAATCGTGGGTATATCAAAGGGGCCATCTGAGGATCAACACATTGAGTCACCTGATATCCCTTAACCTTGGATTTACCAACATAATATGGAAAAAAAATTTCTTTGAGGGTATCTTTTGGGACTTGTAGCTGAACAACTGCAAGAGAAACCTCACCACTAATCTCGTGCTGCATCTCGGCAAGAATAGTTGCTATAGTGTCAACAAAATAAGCATTTGTGGTGTGAAATTTCCGTATAATCTTCTTTAAGCTATTTACAATTGACACACATGTATCCTTGTAAACCCCTGTGGTGGTGGGATCAGCTAGAATACGATCCAATTTATGGATCTCCTTGTCTGTATAGGCAAATATACCCACAAGTGGTGGTTCTTGAGTTGCCATATTAGTCCCTGATTTGTCCAAAAAAATACATTACTTTAAACATTCTAGTGTTTAAATTTAAGTGAACAAATCACAATCAAATTTTACTTTAGTCCAACCAAATGGAGGTGAAGACCAATAGGTACATTTTATAATGATCTTCTTTCTATAACTAATTTCATGCAATTCCTTATTAATACCCAAACCTCAAGAAAATTTGACTTTCTAAATAGAAGGAAAAGTCATAAATTTCTTAAATTAGCATTATTTAGATTATCCACAAGAAATCTAAAAATAAAGTTACAGACATTATGAACACTATTAGAAAGTCATCAAGCCCCAACTCGTCTTAGTCGGGATAAATTGTAAACCTGATAGTAAGAAATCTGCTTTGATGCAAATCTGACCCATAAACTGCTGTAGATATTCTTAAACAGCTCACCAATTATGGATTTCTAATTCTAGCTACTCCAAACATCTTTCAATTGAATGCAAAAGAAAAATACAGTACCAAAAGCAAAGCAAAAGTAAGTAGATAAATAGAAACAAAACACAAGATTTGGACTAGAGAAACCCAAAAGGGGGAAAACTTGGATGATTATATACTCTCCAAACTCCACTATAACCAATCAGTTACAATCAATATGAATGAACTTCTCTTCTATAAAGTGAAAGATTGAACCCTAGAATAGAACAAATAGTAAGGAAAAACAATAAAAGCATAGAACAAATAAAAAACCCGATCACATAACTTGGAAAGAATTTTGAAAATGAAAAAAATTCAAATTTAGAGAGTACAATAAGAATTAAGAAACTTGTGATAAAATTTTGATCGCAAGAGCTTGGATGTGTGGCAATGAGGTACCACCAAGAGTGAGCATCCTTCCAATACTTGGCACAGAGAGTGGAAACAATTTGACCAATGGAGGCTACAAAATCAGTAAACTCACTTATAACTACATCTTCCATATTAGGACCGGGGGAGACTTTAGCAAGCACTTTCTTGTACTCTTTGCTGACTTATGTATCACTTTATGGTGGCACCCTTGTTGGCACAATAAGGATTTCATTGCTGCTAAGTTACCGATTTACCACCTATAGCCTTTGGATACGATTCGATTCGTACAAGATACGAAATTCGGGTACGGTACAATGGAAATTCGACCAAGATTCAAAATTTGGTGTGTGGATTCGAGCTGGATTTGATTCGCCACTTCAGATTCAACCAGGATACGGCAAGAGGAATACACGACAAATCCAAACTATAAATGCTCAAAAGTTCTAAAATATAACTTAAATTAACTTTAACGAGCCCAAACTACAAATGCTTAGAAGTTCTAAAATATAAGAAATGTACTTGTTTATCTTGTGTACAACTTTTCATGCTCTTTTTCATGGTTTTGAGCTTTGTTAATAAAGGAAAAGAGAACTGTGGTTTGTAGTTTTTAGCAGCCTGTGGAGAAAGTGCAAAGATTCAAATTTTAACTTGTAACTGATTTTCCAGAATATAAGTGCACAATTCTGGCATACAGGTTCTTTTTGATGGTTCCAGTTGAGTGGCTATATATTATTGGAAGTAACAAATCTTTTAGTGTATAATAGATGGATTTCAAATGGTATAACGTGTAGAGGAGCTTTGGGTCTTTGAAGAAAATGCCAATATGCAAACACTCCCTTAGATCACAAGTGGTGGGAATGGGCTATTTCCTTTTATTAAAAATGGATAGATTGCCGTTAAACGACTTGACTACTTTGAAGAACATTATTTCCTAGAGGTGATCATGATATCTGTTATTCCATAAGCAATTCAAATCTATTGAGGCATCATTGTTAGATCCCTACTTTTTTTTTAATATGATCTGCATATCATTGTTTCTAGTACATAGAGATCCATGGTCTACAATTTTCATTTATCTAATCTGCTTTGGCTTTGTTTTATAAACATTTACTTATTTTTGAATCCAAATGGAGGTTCTTCATCAATATTTCGGCATCAGCCAAATGCTATTCCAAATCGATTTCTTGCCTTACCTTGCCAAGATGTAGTATGACAGACTTTGAAACTCTTAATGAAAGTGGTGATGTATTTTTGCTATGTTACTAGACTATTAATATGGTGGTGTATTCTGAACTTAATTACTGCTGCAAATATGTATATATTTCTAATTTTTATATTTTTTTGTATTGCCGTACCCAAGCCGTACCTAACCCCAAATTTTTCTTTGACCAAATCCCGTACCGGATTCATGTACCTGTACCCGAATCCAAAAATGAATCGGTAACTTAGCATTGTTGTAATGGGGTGGTCATTTTATTCTACCACTCAACACAAATTGATTGCACCCTTTTGAAAAAAGTTTATTTAGGATCTTGCTCTTTTTCAGTTATGATGGACTTCATATTTTCAATTATTCAATCAATGCCATCATATACCTCTTCCAAGCATGACTTATGTTTGCAGTGAAGCCGATCATACTAGTGATGGATTTGGTGAAACTAAGAAGATATTACATGCAATCCCACCAAGAGTTGTTTAAGATGACTTGCTTTATAGTTGATGCCCTTTGACTATTAGATTGGCTCTATATTGATCAAAGTTGGCTAATGATTATGCTAGAAGGTGCCTCCCACACCTACACAAGCTGTCTCAAGATGATTGTAGTGGATGCAAATAATATCTCGCTTCTCTACAATAACCTATTAGAAAAAATAATAAAAAATTTAAAAACAAAGAAAGAATCATACTTAAAGTGAAGCATAAAATTTAAAAAAAAATTGCATTGTTTTAGTTACCTTCAACAGCTCTAATTGGGAGAATGATCTTGAAATGGGCTACGACATGTGTTGGTTTGTGATGAACATTTGAATATTTTTGGCCTCAACCTAGATTTGTTTGATCCAATCTTTTTTCTTGCCCAAGTTTTGTAGCATGAGGTTAAGCAATGTTCAGTCCTTAAGATCACTTACAACCTATGTTTCATGGAGTTTCCGGGATGGGAACGGCGGTGGATAAAAGGATGTCTTTCTGGGATGGTTGGGATGGAAGGTCGTTTTTAGGGGATAAGAGGGAATGAAAATAAAAATTAGGGAAGATTTAAAAAATATAGGAAATTTCAGTTATTCATGCATAAGTTGTTCATCATATATATTATACATTATAGAATGATATTAACATAAAACTAGAGCTGAATTGAGAATTCAAATGAGAGTTGACACACAAATTAACAAAATTTTATTGCTTGCATGTTAACATGTATGTAATAAATATAAAATTACTACAAAATGTCCTTAAGGCTAGAAGTTACAACTTCAAAATGATGAAGAGAAGTTAGAAATAGAAAATTATGAGATTTAAGTGACATCTGCATTAGTAATATAAAATTCTTAAATTTGTTGACAACACAACTATTCCTTTCCATCAAAATGATTGATTTCCTCTAATTATATAGAGTTATTTGTTTGGTCACTTGAATAAAATGTAAAAATGTTGCTGAACACTTCCCATCTCATAATTTCACATTACCTTTCTTTTAAGGAGAAATAGATTGTAATCTCTTCAATACACAGCTAAATCAACATGGGTAAGAGTGGCGTAGACATTCATTTGGGGTTTGTTACTGAAAGCATATTCAAAATTTAGTGCATATTCTCCATTGAAATTCCTTCAAAGTGCAAGGGGATAAAAAATCAGACCATTATCAGTAAAACAAATGACAATGAATAAAGCACATGTAATGCAGCTATTCATATTTATGTGGATCAGTCTGGATCTGGTCCAAATTACACAACAGTTATATAATATATTATATAGTTTCTCAGTTAACTCTGAATTACACAATAGTTATACCCCCAAAGGTTAGCTGTTCCTGGGATGGTTGGGGGACAGCTACTGTCCCCTGCTATTTTTGAGGTGTATTGGAAACATTTCCTAATCTTTATTCCTTTTTATTTGTAGCGGATGGCCTCAAGGATGTTCCCTATCTGTATCTGTGTCCTCAAAATGTCTTGTGTGGGGATGAGTGGAAATACCCAGGGGATGTGTCCCCCTGGAACATAGCTTACAGCAGCTCCTCGACACTCTCTCTCGGTTCTACTCACCTTAATACAGTCTACTTGTTCACTTGGAAGTTTGAACGCTTGAGTTCTCTTGGAATTCACTTAAAATCCTACAATTCTATGCTGAAACACATACACAACATGTATATATGCTTTTGCAAGCGAGAGCAGAAGGTGAAAGGATGCCTGGAAGTTAGAAGGTTAGAATTTGAAAGACCACAGGCCAGTTTTATACACATGGCAAAACCACTGCTTGGTGCAGACTGGTGGGTACAAAATCACTACTTTCTGGAACATGCAGTTACATAATTGTCTCCTGTTGGATCCAGCAGTTTCTCACAACTATGAAAAACTACTCTGTTTTCTATCCAAAAACACTTGTTCCCTCCAACAAAAGTGTGCTACAAGCCATGCTCTACCATTTCATGGATCCTCAGTGTGACTAATTCATTTTCTTAATCCATTTTCAGATCAATGTGTAGGTCTTGTAAGGTATCTCTGGCATGAACTTATATGAAACAGATGAATAATTCTTTATCATGCAATTCACGTTAGATATCTGCCACAGTCTCAAGCATATTTAAGGGCTACTTTGCACTTTCTGTGCCAGTTGTTTTAATTAATGTAGATCATACAGATTATCTGTTGAGGTGCAAAGATCTACAAGATCTGTTCATTCTTGCCAACATACAAGGATTCTTTGTCAAACTTTGGAGAGGATTTGTTTTTACACTACTCATGAGTTGATTGGAGACTCTATCAAGGAAGGAGTAGGTTTTTTATAGATGATTATTCCTTTATTTGGTATTCATACTCTTAGAGATGTGATTGCACCACATGATGCTCTTGGGATTGATGGATCAATGGAATTTGGATACATCCACCTTTCATCTCCTAATAGGGGAGATGACTATTATTCATGTGGATGTATAACACATTCTTAGATTCCTAGTCCATGGTTATTGCATTACTATTGAGGATGAGAGACAATTAGTCACTATATAGGAGGGATAGTGATATACAGTTGCATGATTCATCATGAGTTGCAATATTGATCATTTCTTATGTGGTGACTTGAGCAAGGGTCAATACCTATCCCCCTAACTAGTAGGATATTGATCACTATAGTATCCATGATAATGACTATTGATGGTCAAGGCATCCATTTGCATGTGGGCCTCATGCACATAATCAAGGGCATGGAGGAGTGAAATACTATTTTTGTATTGGAGCAGAGTATGCTTGCTCACCTTTACTAAGACCTTGGCAGACTTGCGCATCATGAGGGGAAAATACTCGTGAACTCCACATTACTTTAGGTATGAGAATTCAAGAACATCATGTGTATAAAATATATCAATTACCCAAGGAAAATTTATTCGGATGCACCATGACCACAATAATACCCACTAATTTGATATTAGAGTTTCTAAGATTTACTATTTTGGAGATAATCTTTTGATCACTTGTACAACATAGAGATTATATAGTAGCCATATAGAGGAATAAGAGCATGGGATGATTTTGGTAGATAGATGGCTTGTATCCAACAAGATCACCTACTTATTGGTCACTATGACTATATCATCATGTAATTTAAGTACATGTGATTGATGAGGTAGTTTGGACTAGTATGGAAAGTTCCATCAATAATACCACTTATGTGCATTCACATCACATTACCATTAGAGCTAGACACCTCTCTCATCCAACAATCACTAAGGTCATTTTGAGTGACTTAAGTAGTAAAGGAGAGAACAATCATCTATTTTTGGATGTGGATGATGTCAATGTTTTATAGGGGTACACCGACTAGTGAAGTTTTTATCCAACAATCATTCCTTTCAAGGATGCCCCTAAAGGAGATCTTGATGCTTAAGGTTTGGATGTGGAGTATAAAATGGAGGAGGACAGGCCGAGGGTAATCACAACATATATTGATTCTCAAAGTGGTGACCAATAAATTAGTAAGTTAAATGAAACATAATAATCTTAGGATGTCCTTTCTATGGAGGTCTTTGTTGCTTTGTGTTGATTCCTTTTAGTGTTAGATCATTCATGTGTGCAAGGATAACAACTACATGAAATTTAAATTTATATAGTATTTTTATCAGCTAGAGTCCATTAGTATTGCATAGACTCCATTCTATCTTGAGGCCTTTGATTCTAGATAAAAACTACTTCATATTATTTTCAAAACCACTAAGAGGGATCATTTGGATGTATGACTTTAGTTGTTCACAAGCAATGGTATAAGCGAGAAGTAATTAGAGATAGGCATCTTCTTTTGGTTAGCTACGCATGAAGTTGAAAGACATAAAACCCACCAGAAAATAGAAGATCAAGTGGATTCACTAGAAGAATAATCAGATTACATTCAATGATTTACCTGAAGCAAGGGAGAGTTCAAATCATGTCAAACTAGCTTATTCAAATATGCGCTCTTTCAAAGCATATATAGCATTTTTTAATTTATGGTATATGTCTAAGTAGTAGATGCTAAACCATATGAATCAAAATTCTTACAACTTCCTATCTTTGTATCAAAGTGAAATTATCTTACCTTATTTTCCTCATACCAAGGTGAATTTATTGCACCTTCTAACTTGTATCAATATTAGTGAAAAATCTAAAAGAAAAGATTGAGAACAAAAAGCAATGCAAAAGAATAAATGACTCACCAAAATCAAACATCTAGCTTAGATTGTTGACCCCACCATGTCATAAGAGATAATATTCTACATCCTCTTCATCAACTTGTTTATCAGTCCATCTACAAAAAAGGACATTTATTCAAAGCATTAAAACCCTACAAGAAATGCCTATATACAAAGAAATATAATTTGATATTAGAGTTTCTAAGATTTACTATTTTGGAGATAATCTTTTGATCACTTGTACAACATAGAGATTATATAGTATCCATATAGAGGAATGAGAGAATGGGATGATTTTGGTAGATAGATGGCTTGTATCCAACAAGATCACCTACTTATTGGTCACTATGACTATATCATCATGTAATTTAAGTACATGTGATTGATGAGGTAGTTTGGACTAGTATGGAAAGTGCCATCGATAATACCACTTATGTGCATTCACATCACATTACCATTAGAGCTAGACACCTCTCTCATCCAACAATCACTAAGGTCATTTTGAGTGACTTAAGTAGTAAAGGAGAGAACGATCATCTATTTTTGGATGTGGATGATGTCAATGTTTTATAGGGGTACACCGACTAGTGAAGTTTTTATCCAACAATCATTCCTTTCAAGGATGCCCCTAAAGGGGATCTTGATGCTTAAGGTTTGGATGTGGAGTATAAAATGGAGGAGGACAGGCCAAGGGTAATCACAACATATATTGATGCTCAAAGTGGTGACCAATAAATTAGTAAGTTAAATGAAACATAATAATCTTAGGATGTCCTTTCTATGGAGGTCTTTGTTGCTTTGTGTTGATTCCTTTTAGTGTTAGATCATTCATGTGTGCAAGGATAACAACTACATGAAATTTAAATTTATATAGTATCTTTATCAGCTAGAGTCCATTAGTATTACATAGACTCCATTCTATCTTGAGGCCTTTGATTCTAGATAAAAACTACTTCATATTATTTTCCAAACCACTAAGAGGGATCATTTGGATATATGACTTTAGTTGTTCACAAGCAATGGTATAAGCGAGAAGTAATTAGAGATAGGCATCTTCTTTTGGTTAGCTACGCATGAAGTTGAAAGACATAAAACCCACCAGAAAATAGAAGATCAAGTGGATTCACTAGAAGAATAATCAGATTACATTCAATGATTTACCTGAAGCAAGGGAGAGTTCAAATCATGTTAAACTACCTTATTCAAATATGCACTCTTTCAAAGCATATATAACATTTTTTAATTTATGGTATACGTCTAAGTAGTAGATGCTAAACCATATGAATCAAAATTCTTACAACTTCCTATCTTTGTATCAAAGTGAAATTATCTTACCTTATTTTCCTCATACCAAGGTGAATTTATTGCACCTTCTAACTTGTATCAATATTAGTGAAAAATCTAAAAGAAAAGATTGAGAACAAAAAGCAATGCAAAAGAATAAATGACTCAACAAAATCAGACATCTAGCTTTGATGCGATATTGATTTCTCTTTTTTCTTGGTTTTGCACCATGGACGTGAGAGTTTCTTCACCTTATCAGCTGAGTCATATTAGAGATGATCTCATCCCTATATCTTGAGGGTATAATGTGAGCATCATATAGGCCAAATTAGACTACTAGACACCACATGGAGACATTTGAGTCAAATACATAGCTTAGAGCTACTTATAACGAGTTTTATGTACAATGAGTCATTGGGAAATAGAGCTTGGAACAGTGACAATTAACTAAGATCAAAGACAAACATTTCAATGCATGAATGGATAGACATAGTTGTAATCACGAGCCCTAGTAAGAGAAACACCAGCAAGCAGGGTTTTCTTCAATCTATCATCAACAAGAAATTATGTGTAACAAGCACATAAAGGAACGGCTTACAACTAAGGAATAGCCATCAACAATGAGGAATAGGCATCAACTGCTGAGGAACGGCTTAATCCAAGGAGGGTTTTCTGTTTTTCCCAGATTAAGTGGTCTACAACTCTACAAAAATAAAATACAAACTATACAAGTAACTTTCAGCAAAGACTAATCTAAATGTGAAAATCCATTGATAAACTGTAGCCAGAAATGAAAGCGCCACAAATTGTCTATCACACACATGAATCACCACATGAATATTGTGTAAAAGCGCCAGAATTTTGTTCTATTTCACAAAGTCTTACCTCCATGCATGTCCCTTGCGTAAATGCCCAGATAGTGAAAGCGCCAGAAATGCCCTGTTTGTTGGAAATCTTGTGAAAGCAGCCTCGCCCGCCAAAAAGAATTCATGTGAAAATGACCTGCCCGCGAAAAAACCAAAATGAACCTATCTCTAAACTTTTAGAGGGAGAAATAAGGGCGTTCTCTAAAGTTGGAGGAGAAAATTAGGTCTTCGAGCGAAGGAGTGGTTCGAACGAAGCCATGCTTTATTTTGATTTTAAAATTTTAAAGAATTTTCATGAGGCGGCAGGGGGTTCATTCGAAGCCCCCCTTCATTAGAAGGGGGGGTGCTTCTAATGAACCCCCTTCATTAGAAGGCCCCCCTTCATTCGAACCACCCAATTAAAATTTTTTTGTGCATTTCTAATTTCTTTTCGTTTAAATAATTGTAACCCATTATTGTGGGTTCACCCAGGATCATGATGGGACAAAAAGTGGCAATACAATGGGTATGTGTAGGGTATGTGGTTGATGACTTTTTTTAACCCAAAATTGATGAAACGAAAAGGGTTTTTAAAGGAGATTCTTAGCTTTCTACCAATATAAATTATGCTTTACTTTTAATTTAATAAATAATTATTATTCATTTTCTATTTGAATTATGACTAAAGTCTTGATTGACAAGCTAATTGAAAAACATCTATAGATTTCATACAGTATCACATTTTTTGAATTTGAAACATGTGTCACATTCTATGCTTCGCATACTATAGGATTAAAAAATAATAATTTTATGAAGTTTTGACCAAGTTAAGGTGGTTAGACATACAAGTTTTTATATTTTTTAAAGTTGTAATAAAAATTTCATAATTAATTATTTACTTGGAAAAAATTACAAAAAATATGCATCACATCGGGACATGAGTCCTACTTATATCTAAAATCTTATAAAAAATATTATCATTTTATTGTGGTTAGGATGGTGGATAGACACCTACTTCTTATTTTCCACGGAATTTAAGTACTACTACATTGAAATTTCAAATTTTCACCAAATAGATTTTTTTAAAATAAACCTAATAGTTTAGAAACTACATTCAATTTACTACAAATTCTATTCTTACATATTTTTGAAATAATATAGATAACTTAGTCAAATTTTTACGTCAAGTTTCCTAACTCTGATTTTTTTAATTTTTGCCACTTAAGGGCCTATTTTTTCCGTCATGATCCTGCACACACCCGAAAGATGAAGCTTGATAAGGAACATCTTCTTGTCAAAATATTCCATGGGCTAGTGATTTGGATTCTTTCTCACAAGTGGTTGACCAATTTGATTTCATGCTTTCCAATGTTCGGATCACCACATAAGTTGGAAGATATAGATCAAGATTTATTCCTGAAGCAAGATGTAAATACCCTCCCCAGTGTCTAGCAATGTATGGAATGTCATGGGTGGGTGTTTGGATGGGTTTATGGATGGATGGATATGGATTATCTTGCGATAAGATAAGGTGTTCAAATAAAGAATTATCATTTGGATAATGCTTCATGGCTCAGATAATGTTGGGTAGGATAGGATCAATGAAAATGACCCATGCCAAGATGTTTACCATAAGCAAGTGTAGAGTGTGCACCAAAATTTTACCAAGATCAAGATAACTTAGACTATGGATGTAGATGGATGAAAATGGATTAGATATGTAGACACGTGAAATTGACATCATGCATATTTAATTAAATCATATTTTCCCATCAATTAAATAAATCAATTTTATTTGATTGATCTCCTAAGGTTATCTTTTTAATTAAATAAATTACTTTATTTAATTATCTCCTAAAGTTTCTTCATTTAATTAAATCAAATGTATTTAATTAAATGGATAGTGCATCAATGTCCTCCCTTTTGATTTAAATAAATCCAGGTATCTAAGTCAAAAGTCAAAATCACCTAATCATCATCTTAAATTAATCAAACCATGATTAATGCTAATCCTAATCCTCTTTTCTCTAGATTTTGGAACTTGCACAATAAATCCATTTATTTGATTTATTAATTCATCATTTTCATTCAAAATGGCATCTTTGAGGGAATATTCCTCCAATTTAAATTTTCCCTCCCACATGATTTGTCCATCCAACAAAGCATTTATGAGCTCTTACATGTCTCTTACATGTCTCTTACACAAGTCAACTTGGCATTCAATTCATCTTTCATCCCCCCTAAACATGTCACTTCATCAAATTCAAATTTCAAACTTGCACATGGATCAAAATGTGCTCAACCTCCATCCTATCACATGTTGACAAGTGGCATCATGTCATTGGTGTATCTTTAGTCCCACATCCTCCATGTTTGTCACTCTTCTATCCTTCTTGGTTATAAATAGAGAGTTTCTCTATTGTATTACAACTCCACAATCTTAGGCAACTTGATCACTTATCATCTTGTCCATCATATCATCTAGGAGCTTAGCAAGGATTGGGAAAGGGCTTCTTTCAACATCAAAGAAGCACCAATCCACTATGAGATAAATATACTTCATGGTTTTTTTATATGCTTTAGTTATCTCATTATTTGATTGCATTTTGAAGCATGATGTATTATTTCATAGGGATGTTTTAAATGTTTGCTTTGTTTTAACAACTATTCATGCTAATGTGTGTGTAATAGTTTAAGATATATGCAAATTTTAGCATCCACATAATGGTGCTAGAAGGAGGGTTGCAGCCCATGATTTCAGTTTTTAGCATTTAGATTTAGATTGAGTTTCTTTGATAGCTAATATGACAATTTAAACACTAGATTTTATTGACTTAAAGGTTTCAAAAAGCTAACATGTTTTGTCTATTTTTATGCATTTTGAATACTTTTCTACCTAAGCAATAGTCCATTTTCTTTCTATGTTTTGGCTTGTGATGGGCATTAGATATTAAAATCACTAACCAGTTACATTCATTTTCATTCAGATTCTACTTTGTTTGTTATAGACAAAACAATATCTATTTGTTCAACCTTTTAGTCTTCTCAGAAGTAAAGTGATAATTCTCTATGTTGTTCCATGTAACAAACAACAAAGCCTCGGCCTTTGTATTTTGGGTTTTTCATATATTCCCATTGCAGAAGTGCCATACCATTTTGGCCGTGAGCCTTCACTGAAGCATCTGATTCAGTCAACAATTTACAAAAGACTTGAATTCATCCTCTCAAAAGCATTGGGAAGAGTGGTCCTCCCTCTCTCTCATCTGTGGCATTGACAAAATGATTTTGACTATCCCCATCACACATGCCTAGAAAAGCTTTATACAATCTCTATGCTCAAATATTTATCATTAGATTTCACAGCTCTTTTCCCATACTTAACAATTGCATAGTGTCTCCCAAACTGAGTGTTGCATTTCAATGGCATATCTTTAGCATTTTCCTTCCTTTTTTAATACTAGCAATGAATAAAATCTTGTCTAGGACACTGTAATTAACCATCTTATCATAGCACCTCCACATTGTGTACCTACATGATTACGGGTATAGCATAGTCTATAATATTCAACTTTCTTTCATGGATAGAAATCTCTAAAATATTATATTTTGCACCTTTGTGTTTGTTGTAAATTTATATTTTAAATTGTAATGACATGTCAGTCAAAACGTTGTTTATACCTTAAGTTAAGAAACAACTAGTAACAATGAAAGGCAATATATGTGATTTATTGAAAGTAATGGTGATAATTCTTGCTTTTCCAAAAGCAATGGCTTATCATTCATTACTCATTTAACATATCTGATTAGTGGTGTCATTTTGCATTGTGCCCATTTTACTAGAGCTTATCACCACATCAAAAGTAGGCTGCAATCCATATTTTGGGCTAACCGCACTCCAAGGAGGAGAGCAAGGAAACATCAGAAGCATGAAGTTTCAAGCAACTTCACCACATGCTACCTTTTGTAATGGAAACCCTTTCATTTCAAGGCAATGGTTGTTAAACCTTCATTCCTCTTACCACTAGTGTTGGAGAAGTTTTGCAATAGAAGGGATTTACATCACATAACAATGGTCATCTTTTTCACATGAGTATCAAATAACTAGCAGATTTGAGCTTGAAATGTGTGCAGTGGACATTGAACTTGAAAAAAGCATTTTTAAATGCTTATTAACTTGAAGCATCCATTACTACTTTTTTTTTTTCTATTTTAGGACAACTCACTTCAAATTTATGTTTAAAATCAATCATTGTTTTGATCTTTTCAAAGTTGGTCTAAAAATGAACCCTAGAAACTCACTAGCTTTTGGATTTGGTTAAAAATTTGAACAATCAACTTCACATTTAGCTTGGTGATTTAGAATTAATTCATCATTTATTTGAGGCTAAAAATGAACAAGTGTTTGAATTGAGTGATTTTGTCTTTGGTGCATTTTGAGTGTGTATCCTCTCCCCTTGTGCTTAGTGTGATCTGGGGTGCAAGAGAAACACTCAAAATGCATTTTATTGCTTTGAGTCACCTTTAAGAGAGGGCTTACTATGAGAAACACCTCACAACAAGAAACTCATAGGAAAGTTCTTGCAAGCACATTTACCGGCGAGCTATATCAAAGGGTGTGAAATTGTGAGAAATTAGCACCAATCCATGCCAACAACAGACTGCACCTAATCCCACGCATTAAGTGGAATGAGAATGGTTGAAGAGCCTTAAGTGGCCAAGCGGATGAGTGTTGGTTATGATGTTCATGGCTTGTTGTCATTAAGAACCTTGTTTGTAGTAACCAACCAGTCCATCCAATGAGTTTATCAAAGTGGTGCACTGGAACTTAGATTCCAAGAAGTTACTTGCCATGTCTGATCTTGGTTAAAATATAAAGGTTAAAACTTCATTCTTAACATACCTTTATATTTTTCCTTGGTTGCATGTAAAATCATCTCTTCTACTAGGAAGGGCATGAGGCAAGCCCACCAAGAAAAATGTACCAATTGAGCTAGGATGTTATATTCCTTGTGAGTCAATTCAAAAACACAATGTTGGGATCCAAAACAATGAAACCAACATTCAACAAATCATCATAATTTCAAACCCTTTGGGAGGAACAAATACCTTTGAAAAGTACATGTTTTACTACTTGTCCCAGAGGGTTCTTATCCCTAGAAGGCTTCTAAACATTGAGACCTATATCTTGATTTGTTCATTCCAAAGTCAAAAATAGGAAACTATGCTCTTGAAACCTCAATTTTTGCATAATGGACTTTTTGGAATGAGAAGGAATTGAGGCATAGACATTCAGTTTGAAAATCTAAGCAAGAATGTGTTTGTGGTAAAAGTAATTCATTAACTAAGATAAATCAATTGAACCCCACACATGTGCTTGTTTATCTTTTTATCATCTTTGGAGCAAACATTAGTCTTTTGGTTTGAACTACTCTTAGAGAAAAGTATGTTCTTCAATATCTCGGTCTAGTAAACAAAGTCTCTCTAAGTCTCTTAGGATCAAAATCAAAACTTTCATCCATCTCCCAAACACCAAAATCAAAATCATCTCATCATCAATTCTTGGAATTATTTCAAAAATCCCTCATGCTAAACTTTGGGCAAATCATTTGAAACAAAATAAAAATCCTCTTTTTTTATTATATGTGTGTAGATGAATACTTCTCTAGGTATTTAGTCAAATTATCAATCCTTGTGAACAAGTCTATCCCTTGATAACATCCAACATCTTGGGATTTAGGAGTTCATTATCTGAAATCAAATCAAATCAAAATCATCTTGATTGGTTAGGTGTGTCTATATGAATCCCTCTTTACACATTTAGTCAAATTAGTATCTTGTGGAAAAATTTACTCTAGGACTTGACATCCAACCTCTTAGAGTTTATAAGTTCACTATCCAAATCAAATCAAGCCAATCCCAAATCAAATCAAACATCAATCCAAGTCCTAAAGTTTAGTATCCTCTTCAAGGTTTCCTAAGAGTTCCAATCATTCACCAATCACCCATCTTTCATATCTCATCACCATCCTTTTGATCCTTAAAATCTTATACTTTCTTTTTTGTACATAGATTTTAGATCAATCCAAAGAATTAGAGGTTCACCTCCCACATTCTTGAAAATTGATCCTTATTTTACAGTCCAAACTAGACCTCAACACAAGAACATGGAATATAAACTTGATACATACATCATGAGCTGTATAAACCAACCAAACTCTCAAAGCCTTACAATGCTAATTGATTATCAACACTCACATTTATACAATCTGTACATAGGATCATTATCTCCTACAAACCTCAATGGTACAACAAATGTGAGTATGCCCAGTCAAAATTTTGGAACACCTTTTCCTATGGTAGATTTAAATCCAAGTCCAAACCTACAAATATATCAACCAAACACCCAATGCATGATCCTTCCTCAAAACAACATCATCCCACCAAATCCATACATGCCAAATGTGAATAAACCATGTACAAGTTTTCCAAACATGAATGTTTCAAATCCACACTTGGCAAACTTTGGGATAAATATGTTTGTGAATCATACAAATGTTGTTCAAAGTCCAAACAATATTTTTATGACTCCATGTATTGATCAAATTCAAGGTAACACCATGCAAAATCAATGTTACCTAAATCAAGGCAATGTGATTCCAAAACACAACCATGTTCAATTTCAACCTATAATGCCAAATCTAAACGTCATCCCAAATTAGAACATTGTCCAAAATAAATTTTTGCATGATCTCATGTAGACACCACAAATGTACATTTCAAATCCGCTTAAACAAAATCCAAATCAACTATATCAAGGGTGCCAAGATAAAAAGCAATACCAAGTTTTGATAGACCAAATTGCTTCACTTGACAAACTAACTGAAGCCTTGAAACAAGAGACATTTTTACTCCAAAATCAATGTAATCTACCATTGATTGAACCATGTCATCAAAGCATTAAGTTGTGGGCACAACCACGCCAAGAACAATATCTCTGATGTCAAGAAGTTGGATACCAAGATCAACAACATCAACAACAAATCGAATCACCACGTCTCCAAAATCAATCACCACAAGGTCAAATATCACAAGGTAACAAATAGAAATACACACCACTTGGGGGACCCATTGAATTGATCATGCTATAGTTGGTGCAATAAAATCTCATTAAACTCCATGTTTATGAGGATTATCAAGAGCCCTTAGTTAAACCACCAGGGTATAACAAGAAGCACTTTTGTGGCTTCCACAAAACAAAGGGACACACAACATCAAATTACATTTGGCTAAAAAATCTCACCCAATACCTTATTGATCAAAAGATAATCACTATTGGGGACAATGATCAAGATCTATCCATCAATGAGCACCTTGAACATGTTTCCACCTCATCCAATGATCAAATTAGCATACATCAAGAGTCACTTTTCAATCATGATCAAAATCCACTAACAATACCCAACAATGATCCAATTCAAGAAATGTCAACATCATTTGACGCTATGGTTGAAGACATTCACAATCTCTTCACCAGAATGGTTGAAAACAATTATCAAGATCTCTCCATCGATGAGCACATTGAATATTTTTCTACCCCATCTAATGATCAACTTACCATACATCAAGAACCACTTTTTAGTATATTTCAAGGAGTGTTAGAATTATTTGATTCCATTGACATAAGCTATGATCCATCAACCAATGATCATGTTGAAAATATCTCTACATCACCTTATGAGTTAGAGGACATATCTCAAGAATTTATTCCAAAGCAAGATCAACATATTTCACCAAAGTCTAGCAATGATCCTTTCGAAGACATATTGACATCCTTTGACCTCATGGTGACAGATACTGAAGGAATCCTCAACTCAATAGTTGATCCAAGTTCACTCAAATATCAAGAGGATATTGAGCCACTTCTTATGCCTAATGAAGATATCCAATAACCCTTGGTAAGCAATCCATCCTTTGAAATTGACCCATGTCAAGAACTTGAACCAAAGAATGTCAAAAGAAATTCCAAAATCATTCAAGATCAAGAATTCATATCTCCAAGATACTATAATGATCTAATGGACACTCTCCTATCTATACAATACGTCGCAAATGATGATCATATCCACATAGCACATACTCTCCATCTACCCATGAGATGCTTTCTTTGGATGGACACGTAGATGATCTTCATTCAGAATAGGATTCCTTTACTCCTGACATTATTACACAAAAAGAGCAGGTTATCGATTCCTATAGTCAAACTGAGTTGTCAATATCAGGATTAGATATATCCCAAATTCAGACTGAAGAAATCCTATATGAAGAAATCCAACATTATCCACTCAAGGAAATAGCTCAAACAGAACAGGATATTCCAGAGTCAATAGAACAAAAAATTAAATTAACGTCATCTGCAGTGGTCATTTATCATAGAATGCATTCTAAACTAGAACTCTCAAAATAGACAGAATCAAAGAATAAAGGTACTACTACCACCATACTGGGGGAAACTGTGTCCCAAGAAAATGTCAACATAAGGAGCATGAAGAATCCTTATGATGAAACCGATGCTAATACTACAACCAACCACGTTATGAATCTTCATCCACCCATCACCCCATCCACAAAATGGGACCAACATCAAAATAAAGATTTGAATCAAAGCACAAAGAACGTCATCAAAGAAAAAGAAGTTAAGAAGCAAATCAAACAAATCAAACACAAGTGGATACCAAAAAGTACAAAGAAAGATTATCCCTATCAAACTCCATTAGTCAAAGAAAGTATGGGGAAAAATAAGAAAGGGAAAAGTATCCATCAAAGATGTCCACAAAAGAAAAAACAGGCTACTTAAGCAATGTACAAAGTATATCAAGCATTTGTTCCTAATTCCATGCACACTTTTGTATCCACCCATCATTGCTCATCTTCCCAAGTTTGGAGAATTAAAGGTTCCAAACCATCAACCAATCCATCTTTTATTCCTAAACACACTTCATCCATCCCTCCACACATGATATCCAATTCTCACATTGACCATGTATTGGCAACAACCCTTCATCATAAGGATTCAAAGGGAACTCTATCGCGATGTGCACACAAAGACAAAGTTAACTCTGGTATCAACAAAGTAGATCAAAAATCTCAAAAGTTGCTTTCAAGTGCATGTATCTTGGCAAAGCGACTTCTTCAATCAGTATATCGATGACACATTATGACAGAAGTATCTACATCGACAACACCAGGTGGTTCAATATGAGCTTAAAATATTTTAGAAAAACCAAAAGAATCAAAAAATATGAAAATCCCAAAAAAAAAGAAAAAAGGATTGAAAATAGTAAAGAAAAAAATTGTCCTCTAGTGAAAACTACTTCAGTGGCACTTTAGGTAGGTACTAAGCACCCCTAAATCTGAAAATGATCAATCTCCAACACTCATTAGTTGGGTTAGTTTATGCAAATGAAAACCTATGAATACTCCTATGGAATAATATATCATGCTTCAAAGTGCAAACAAATAACAAAGATGATCAAAAGATATATAGAAACATGACATATACCTATTCCATAGTGGATTGGTGTCACTTGTGAAAAGTGACCCTTTCCCAATCCTTAACAAGCTCAATGATAAAATTCCTTGAAGATGGAGTGAAGTGGACAAAATTAGCTCTCAATTGAAGAGAGTAACTTTGCATGAAGATTATGGATTGTAGAAATGAAGAATGAGCCTTCTATTTATAGAATCTCAAGTTGGAAGAATGCCCAAAAGAGAGAAATGTGGGACAAAGATTCAACCAATGGAAAAGTGTCATTTGTCAACATGTGAATGGTTGAGGAATGTGCAAGTTTTGGTCAATGTGCCAATAAATAAAATTGGTTGGCCTTTTCAAATTCAAATTTGGCTTGTTGGAGGGAGAAAAAGGGGCTTAAAGGCTAAGTGGGGGACATGTAAGAGGGGAGTTAATGCCATGTTGGAAGGGACAAGTCAACTTGTTTTGAAATTCAAAACTTGAGGGAATATTCTCCAAAGATGCCTTGTTGAGGGAAAATGAGGAATTAATAAATGAGTTAATTGATTTATTTGTGCAAGTGGGAAAAGCTAGAGGATGTGATGGGTGATTAGATTAGATTAATCAGGATTAGATTAATTTAGTGGGGGATTAGGTGATTTGACCCATTTGACTTAGATTTAGGGATTTAAACTAAATCAAAGGGAGATGAAAGGTGGTTTCAGATTTAATTAAATAAAAGTTTGATTTATTTAATCAAGGAGGGATAATGATAGGCTTAAATTAAATAAAGTTAATTTATTCAATTTAAATGGATGACCTTAGAGATAAATCAAATAGACTTGATTTATTTGACGAATGGATTTAATGAACTTGGTTTACCTAATGAATGGATGAATGTGAATGATGCTAATTTTGTATGTCTACATTTTTCCCCTCTTTGAAGCAATGTCATTGTTGCATTGGTTCAAAGAATAAACTTGCCACGATCAAAATTAAAAAAAATTATGATTTTTTTAGATGGCCTAGTGGAAAGAAGTACACTAGTACATTGCCCCCTCGAGAAATCAAGCGAAAAGATTCGGTTTGAGGGTCAATCTCATGATAAAGAGGTTCAAGATGGACATATGGATGGTTATGATGATGATGCAAATGAGATGGTTTTAAGATGCTTAGAATAACCAATCTATATTATCCTAAATGACTTAAATGATGATATGATGCATGTGATATGGATGATGTGATAATACATATATGATTATGCATTGGATGTTTTATGCAAATGTACGATTTTATGAGATGCTTAGACTAACAGATCTATATTGTGATGATGAACATGCATGTGAGATGATATGTAGAATGCTGATGGTTTGTGGATGCATGATGGATGCAATGGTGATGGTGATTAACTATCCATGAGATGATGTTAGTGCGAAGAAGAAGAAATGAGAGATGATATGATGACAAGAGGGTCCAACAAGCCAAATTTATGAGCGATGATGATGAGAAATGGATGATTTGCTTCTCAAGAATTGGGATTTTAAAAGGGCCACTTACCTTATGTTTGATAAGACACATAGATACGATACATCAAGGTATAAAGAACCAAGATGGCATTGTACCTAGTGTGATGGACTTTGACTTGACAAACAGATAGGAGTATTCTTGTTCACACTTGACATATGGAAACCTTGCTAGGACATACCTAACAAAGCAAGTATTTGCCAACTTATATTACAAGAACGTCCAACAAGCACAACAGACAAAATGATAATGATCAATGCCCCATTCCTTTCTCTCTAAATTGCTTTGATTATACATCATCGAGAGGTCATTGGAATGAGTGCAATAAGATAAATCAAAAGAAAAGATCAAGTACACAAGCAAGTCAATGTTCTTCATACCTCTAGCCAAAGGGATTTGTTTTGATAGGATAAGAATCCAAAGTGATATCCAAAATGATTTCCATTGTCAAAACGATATATCCTAAGACACACATTGTATAGTATGATGATGGGTTGATAAGTTGATTGATAGGTTGTTGATATAAGGTCGATTGACATGTTTGTGAATGATCAAGAGTTTGATTTTTCATTTAAAAGTTTGTTGCTTTGATTTCGATTTTTTGCTTTTGAAGTTTGCTTTTGCTAATTGTTGTGATTGTTTTGGTTTGTGTTGCCAAAGGGTGAGTGAGATGATTGATTTATTATAGATGATATTATTGCAGGTGAAAGCGAGATGATACAAATGGATTTTTTTTTAATATTTGGATGTTTTTGATGTTTTTGAAATGTTTTGAGGTTGTTTTTGGGTTTTTTTGAGATTTTACAAATGTTTTGATTTTTTATTTCTCAAATGTTTTGGGGTTTTCTGAGATTTTATGAATGTTTTTGGATTTTTTATTTTTTGAATGTTTTTTTTTTGTGTCTCAAGGGTTGATCAAAGATCAAACTTGCCTACATTCAAGACTTAGAGGCAACATAGTTTAGATTCCAATATTTTTGACGTTTTTTATTTTTTGTGAGTGTTTTTGGATTTTTGATATGTTTTGATGTTTTCGGATTTTCTTTGTTTTCTAGATGTTTTTGGAATTTTGTATGATTTTGACGATTTGGATAAGGATGTGTCTGATGCTATTAGTGCTCTGTTTAGGATTTTGTTGAAAACCAAGCTAGGGTTGATTGATTTGATTGATGAATTGATGATGATAACATTGTCGAGGATGCACAACAATGGAATGATAGTTTTACGCAACACAAGGATTAGGATGAATATCTCAAGATGATGAGGGATTGATGATGATAACATTGTTGAGGATACACAACAATGCAAGGATAGTGTTAATCACCACAAGGATATCCCAAGATGATTTTTTGATTGGATTTGATTCATCATGATTGATGAAGGTTGATTTGGAACAAAAGTTGTTCAAATGATTTGATGTGATGTTGACGTGCAAATTAGATGTGCCTGATATCGATTGTTTGGATCAATGATCGATTGAAGATAACACTTGATAAGGAACATCTTCTTGTCAAAATATGCCATGGGCTAGTGATTTGGATTTTTTCTCACAAGTGGTGGACCAATTTTATTTTACGTTTTTCCAATGTTCGGATCACAACATAAGTTGGAGGATATAGATCAAGATTTATTCCTGAAGTAAGATGTAAACATCTTCCCCCAGTGTCTATCAATGTATGGAATGTGATGTGTGGATGCTCGAATAGGTGTATGGATGGATGGATATGGTAAGCACTCAAAGAATGCCAAGGATTATCTTGCAATAAGATAAGGTGTTTGAATGAAGGAATGCTTCATTGGATAATGCTTCATGACTCAGATAACGTTGGGATAGGATAGGATCAATGACAATGACCCATGCCAAGATGTTTACCATAAGAAAGTGCAAAGTGGGCACCAAACTTTCATCAAAATCAAGATAATTTGGACTATGGATGGATGAAAATGGATTGGATAAACGGTTCATGGATGAATTGATTTATTATGGATAAGATGGATGGGATGAGATGCTTCCATCTGAACTGGTGCCTATAGATGCTTGATTCTACACATGATGCCTCTTTGCTAGGTTTTCATCATGGTACCTATCCAAAGCGCCATCGAAGTGTTTTTCACTAGAGGATGATTTTTATCTTTACTGTTTTCATGATTTTTTGATTTTTTTTGAATTTTCACATTTTTTTGATTTTTTTGGTTTTTCCTAAAAGATTTTAAGCTCATGTTGACCCACCTCATGGTGTTGATTTAGATGCTTCTATCATAATGTGCCATTGATATCTTTCTTGAAGAAGTTGCTTTGCCAGTTCATACGTGCACTTGAATGCAAATTTTGAGATTCTTGACTTGCTTTGTTGATACTAGCGTTAACTTTGTCTTTGCGCATACATCACAATAGAGTTACTTCTAAAACCTTATGATGAAGGGTGGTTGCCAATGCATGGTCAATGTGAGAATTGGATATCATTCATGAAGGCGTGGATGGAGTGTGTTTAGGGATAAAAGATGGATTGGTTGACAGTTTGGAACCTTTGACTCTCCAAACTTGGGAAGATGAGAAATGATGGGAGGATAAAAAAGTGTGAAGGGAATTAGGACCAGCTGCTTGATACACTTTGTACATCACTTGAAAAACCTGCTTTTTCTTTTGTGGACATCCTTGATGGATACTTTTCTCCTTTTTATTTTTCCCCATAGTTTCTTTGACTAATGGAGTTTGATAGGGATAATCTTTCTTTATATTCTTTTGTATCCATGTGTATTTGATTTGTCCATTATGCTTCCTTGTTTCATTTTCTTTGGTAAAGTTCCTTATGATTTAGTTCAATTCTTTCTTTTAACCTTGGTCCTAATTCATGGATGGGGTGATGCGTGGATGAAGATTCATGACGTGGTTGGTTGTATTATTGGCATCAGTTCCATCATAAAGATTCTTCATGCCCCCTATGTTGACATTTTATTGAGACATAGTTTCCCCCAGTATGGTGGTAGTGGCACCTTCGTTCCTTGAATCTGCTTATTTTGATTGTTTTTGTTTAGAATGTATTATCTAATAAACAACCACTGCAGATGATGTTATTTCAATTTGTTGTTCTATTGACTCCAGAATATCTTGTTTTGTCTAACCTACTTCCATGATTGGATAGTGTTGGATATCTTCATACATGATGTCCTCATTCTGAATTTGGGATATATCTAATCCTGATGTTGACAACTCAGTTTGACTATATGAATAGATAACTTGCTCTTTTTGTGTAATAATGTTAGGAGTAAAGGAATCTTGTTCTAAATGAAGATCATATACATGTCCATCCATAGAAAGCATCTCATGGGTAGATGGAGGAGTATGTGCTATATGGATATGATCATATTGTATAGATAGTAGAGTGTCCATTAGATTATTGTAGTATCTTGGAGATATGAATTTTTGATCTTGAATGATTTCAAAATTGCTTTCGACATGCTTTGGATTGAGTTCTTAACATGGGTCAGTTTGAAAGGATGGATTGCTTACAAAGGGTTCTTGGATATCTTCATTAGGAATGGGAATTGGCTCAATATCCTCTTCATTTTTTAGTGGACTTGGATCAAATGTTTAGTTGAATATTCCTTCAATATCTGCAACCATGAGGTCGAAGGATGTCAATATGTCTTGGAAAGGACCATTGCTAGACTTTGGTGAAATGTGTTGATCATGCTTTGGAATGAAATCTTGAGATATGCCCTCTAACTCATTAGGTGATGTAGATACAATTTCAATATGATCATTGGTTGAATCATGATCATTGTCCCCAATAGTTATCATTTTTCGTGTTTGTGCTTGTGTTTTTTGGGCAGCTTGAGCAGCCAACGTGGCTTGGGAGGCTTGGGTAGCCTCAGTAGCTTGGTACTACTGGAGTGCTTTTGGCAAGCCTGGTAAGCTTTTAGAGCATTATTGTATTGGCTTGCTGAATTTGGTTTAGGTGGTAGTGGTGGAGGATTTAGAATTATGCTAAATGTAGTGACAAGTGGTTGAGATATGCTTGGAGCGATCATGGTTGTGAGGGGTTGAGATGTGATGAGTGTGAGAGTGGTGGTTGAAATAATTGAAGTGATAGTGATGGTTGGAATGACTAAGGTGGTAGGTCCTTGGGAGACCATGTTTTGATTTGTTGAGATCGATGTTGTTGTTTGATTGGATACCATCTGTTGTTGTGATACCGATGGTATATTTGGAGGATTTGATGCAATGATTTGATTGGTGCTTGATGGATTGTCTTGGATTGATTGATTTTGGACAATGTTATGATTTGGGATGATGTTTATATTTTACACAATAGGTTGAAATTGAACGTTGTTGATGTTGGGAATCACATTGCCTTGATTTAGGTAACTTTGATTTTGCATGGTGTTACCTTGACTTGGATTAATACATGGAGTTGTTAACATCCTGTTTGGACTTTGAACAATATTTGTATGATTTGCAATCATATCCATCCCAAAGTTTACCAAGTTTGGATTCAAAATGTTCATGTTTTGTAAAGTTGTACTTGGTACATTCACATTTGGCATGTTGGGATTTTATGGGATGACGTTGTTTGTTTGGAGGCTCATGCATTGATTGTTCAATTGATAGATTTGTAGGTTTGGACTTGGATTTAAATCTACCATCGGGAAAGGTGTTCCAAAATTTTGACTAGGCATACTCACATGTGTACCATTGAGGATTGTAGGAGAGAATGATCCCATGTATAGATTGTATAAATGTGAGTGTTGATAATCAATTGGCATTATAAGGCTTTGAAAGTTCAGTTGATTTGGATTACTCATGATGTATGGATCAACTTTATATTCCAAGTTTTTCTTGTGTTGAGGTCTAGTTTGGACTATAAAATAAGGATCAATTTTCAAGAATGTGGGAGGTGAACCTCTAATTCTTTAGATTGATCTAAACCCTAGGTACAAAAAAAGAAAGTCTAAGATTTTAAGGATCAAAATGATGGTGATGAGATATGAAAGATGGATGATTGGTGAATGATTGGAACTCTTAGGAAACCTTGAAGAGGATTCTAAACTTTAGGACTTGGATTGATTTTTTGATTTGATATGGATTGGTTTGACTTGATTTGGATAGTGAACTCTTAAAATCTAAGAGGTTGGATGTTGTCCTAGAGTAAATTTTTCCACAAGATGCTAATTTGACTAAATGTGTAAAGAATGATTCATCTAGACACACCTAACCAAACAAGATGATTTTGATTTTATTTTATTTTGGATTTTGGATAGTGAACTCATAAACCACAAGATGTTGGACGTTATCAAGGGATAGACTTGTTCACAAGGATCGACAATTTGAATAAATATGTGGAGAAGGATTCCTCTACACACATTTAATCAAACAAGATAATTTTGATTTGGTTCAAATGATTTTCCCAAAGTTTAGGATGAGGGATTTTTTCCAAGATTTCCAAGAGTTGATGATGAGATGATTTTGATTTTGATGTTTGGCAGATGGATCAAAGTTATTTTTTGATCCTAAGTGACTTAGAGAGACTTTGTTTATTGGACCAAGATATTGAAGAACATGCTTTTCTCTAAGAATAGTTCAAACCAAAAGACCAATATTTGCTTGAAAGATGATAAAAAGATAAACAAGCACATGTGTTGGGATCCATTTGAGTTAATCTTGGTTAATGACTTACTTTTACCACAAACACACTCTGTACTTATGTTTCAAATTGAATTTCTATGTGTTAATTCCTTTTCATTCCTTAAGGTCTATTATGTGAAAATCAAGGTTTCAAGAGCCTAGTTTCCTATTGTTGACTTTGGAATGAAAAAATTGAGATGTAGGTCCCAATGTTTAGAAGCCTTCTAGGGATAAGAACCCCTAGGGAAAAGCAATAACATGTGGAATTTTCAAAGGTATTTGTTCCTCCCAAAGGGCTTGAAATTCTGATGATTTGTTGGATGTTGGTTTCCATGTTTTAGATCCAAGCACTGTGTTTTCAAACTGACTCACAAAGTAATATAACATCCTAGCTCAATTGGTATGTTTTTCTTGGTGTGCTTGCCTCATTCCCTACATAGTAGAAGAGATGATTTTACATGCAACCAAGGAAAAATATAAAGGTCTATTAAGAATGAAGTCTAAACCTCTATATTTTAACCAAGATCGAACATGGCAAGTAACTTCTTGGAATCTAAGTTCCAGTGCACCACTTTGATAAACTCATTAGATGGACTGGTTGGCTACTACAAACAAGGTTCTTAATGATGGGAGATCAGGGACATGGCACCTTGTGAGCTTCCAACAAGCTATTGAAGACTTTAATCAATCCTACTAGGGGTGCTTATATTTTTTACAGTAGTACCCCGTTCTGAAAGACACTATATGACTAAGGCCTACATACCATGAGGACTTGAAAAATTAGTCTTATCCATTTATATACCTACCCAAATGAAAAACCGGTTGGAGTGACCTTTGAGTTCTCCTTTTAGATGTGTCTCTTATGCAGGCCCCTCTAAAGGTAAACAACAGTGAGCTAGCACATCCATATTTTGATCAACCTTCATTTAGAAACAAAGGGAGAACACACATGATATACCTAACTCACACTCGCAAGATTTGTTCAATTTTAGTTCCCAAAATGAAGTGTGGAGGTAATCACTTTATCCCAACTTAAGACCATCAAAAATCCTTTTGATTCTCAAGATCATCGTGAAGCACGAGAGAAGCACATATGTCTTTTTGATGGTGTTAGTTTGAGTATCACAAAACAAAGTTGCACATGTTCATTTTAATCCCACAAAGCAATGATTTTGATTTGTTTTAAAGCACCAAAACGAGATATGAAAGTTGCCTTGTTCAATTGCTAAATCTGAAAACCAACTCTAGTAAGTTTGTCCTAAAGTTTTTTTAAGCCTTTTGTCTTGAAAATTGAAATGTTCTTTTTAGAATCCAAAAATATTTGAGTTGATCTAAAACAGAAAACTAAAGCGTAGAATGAAAGCCTTAAGCATTTAAAAATGCTTTGTTGGTTTCAAGTTTTTAATGCCCAATTCCTTCTTAACTCCAATATTTTTTCAAGTTTGTCTCTTATCCTCCAATGTTGCTAGTCCTTTGAAAATCCTTCCTCCTCGCTTTTCCTTTTCCTTCCCTTGTTTTCCTTTGTTTTCCTCATTTTCCCTTACACCTATTCCACAGTGGATTGGTGTCACTTGTGAAAAGTGACCCTTTCCCAATCCTTGACAAGCTCAATGATAAAATTCCTTGAATATGGAGTGAAGTGGACAAAATTAGCTCTCAATTGAAGAGAGTAACTTTGCATGAAGATTGTGGATTGTAGAAATGAATAATGAACCTTCTATTTATAGAATCTCAAGTTGGAAGAATTCCTAAAAGAGAGCAATGTGGGACAAAGATTCAACCAATGGAAAATTTTCATTTGTCAACATGTGAATGGTTGAGGAATGTGCATATTTTGGTCAATGTGCCAATAAATGAGATTGGTTGGCCTTTTCAAATTCAAATTTGGCTTGTTGGAGGGAGAAAAAGAGACTTAAATGCCAAGTGGGGGACATGTAAGAGGGGAGTTAATGCCATATTGGAAGGTACAAGTCAACTTGTTTTCAAATTCAAACTTGAGAGAATATTCTCTAAAGATGCCTTGTTGAGGGAAAATAAGGAATTAATAAATGAGTTAATTGATTTATTTGTGCAAGTGGGAAAAGCTAGAGGATGTGATGCATGATTAGATTAGATTAATTAGGATTAGATTAATTTAGTGGGGGATTAGGTGATTTGACCCATTTGACTTAGATTTAGGGATTTAAACTAAATCAAAGGGAGATGAAAGGTGGTTTCATATTTAATTAAATAAAGGTTTTATTTATTTAATCAAAGAGGGATAATGATAGGCTTCAATTAAATAAAGTTAATTTATTCAATTTAAATGGATGACCTTAGAGATAAATCAAATAGACTTGATTTATTTGACGAATGGATTTAATGAACTTGGTTTACCTGATGAATGGATGAATGTGAATGATGCTAATTTCGCATGTCTACAGGTACCATGATGAAAACTTAGAGAACATGCATCATGTGTAGAATCAAGCATTTGCATGTGCCAGTTCAAGTGGAAGCATCTCATCCCATCCATAATAAATCCAACATTCCATCCATCTCATCCATAATAAATCCATTCATCTATGAACCATTTATCCAATCAATTTTTCCATCTACATACATAGTCCAAGTTATCTTGATCTTGATGAAGTTTGGTGTGCACTTTACACTTGCTTATGGTAAACATCTTGACATGGGTCATTTTCATTAATCCTATCCTACCCAGCATTATCTGATCCATGAAGCATTCCTCTGTTTGAACACCTTATCTTATCGCAAGATAATCCATATCCATCCATCCATACACATATCCAAGCATCCATCCATGGTATTCCATACATTGCTAGATGTTGGGGGCAGATTTTACATCTTGCTTCGAGAATAAATTTTGATCTATATCTTCAAACTTATGTGGTCATCTGAATAGTGGCAAACATGAAATCAAACTGGTCAAAACACTTGTGAGAAAAAAATCCAAATCACTAGCTCCCATGGCATATTTTGACAACAAGATGTTCCTTATCAAGCTTTATCTTTCATCAAACATCAATCCAAACAATCAATATCAGTCACATCTAATTTTCACTTTAGTGTCACATAAAATCATTCAAACAATTTTGTTCTAAAACTAAGCTTCAAAATCTTGATTGATCAAATCCAATCAATCCATCATCATCTTGGGAGATCCTTCCCAATCCTCATGTTGCTTAATACAATCCTTACATTTTTGTGTATCCTCAACATTGTTATCATCATCAATCCATTGTCATCTTGGGATATCCTTCTCAATCCTCGTGTTGCTTAACACTATCCTTGCATTGTTGTGCATCCTCAACAATTTTATCATCATCAATCCATCGATTCAATCAATCAACCTTAGCTTGGTTTTCAACAAAATTCAAAAATAGAGCACTGATATAGTCACACATATCCATATCTAAATCGTCAAAATCATGCAAAAAATCCAAAAACATCAGAAAAACAAAAAAAGCCAAAAACACTCAAAAAATTAGAAAAATGTCAAAAACAAGGCATCCAAACTACGTCATCTTTGAGATTAAACGTAGGAAATGCTAATCTTTGATCATCCTCCAAGACACAAAAACACAAAAACATTCATAAAATCTTAGAAAACCCCAAAACATTGGAACATTCAAAAATCAAAACATTTATAAAATCTTGAAAAATATGAAAAATAGCCTCAAAACAGTTCAAAAAACTCCAAAAGCATCCAAATATTTGAAAAAATCCACTTGTCTCATCTCGCTTTCACCCGCAATAAATCACTTATCCATAATAAAACAATCATCACCTTCATTATTTGGCAACATAAACAGAAACAACCACAACAATCAGCAAAATAAAACATCAAATGCAAAATCAAATATGAAATAAAAAACTTTTAAATGCAAAATAAAACTCTTGATTATTCACAAACATGTCAATCAACCTTATATCAATAGCCTTTTTGAATAATCTATCAACTTTCTGCCATCCACTAACATGTCCTAGGATGACTCCTTCCTACAATGGGCATTATCTTTTGGAAAAACACTTTGGATAAAAAGAAAATGGTGTGCTAGAAATGTTTATGTATGTCAAGTGTGAACAAGAATACTCCTATCTTTTTGTCGAGTCAAAGTCCATCACACTAGGTACAATGCCATCCTGGTTCTTTATACCTTGATGCATCGTGCCTACGTGTGTTATCAAACACAAGGTAAGTAGCCCTTTTAAAATTCGGATCCCTGATAAGAAAATCATCATCATCCATCTCTCATCATCATCTCTAATAAATTTGGCTTGTTGAATCCTCTTTTCATCATCTCATTACATCATGCCATGTCAGTTAATAATCATCACCAGTGCATCCATCCTGCATCCACAAATCATTAGCATACATAAATCTCATAATCATAGCATATCACATCATCCATCACATTCATCTCACATGCATTCCATTATCATTTGCATCATTATCATAACCATTCATACATCCATCTTGAACCTCTTTGTCATGAGATTGACCCTCAAATTGACCTTTTTTCTCAATCTATCAAGGGGGCATCCAAAAAATCAAAAGATTTTTGAATTTTGATCATGACAATTTTATTCTTTGAATCAACACAACAAGTACATTGCTTCAAAGAGGGGAAAAATGTAAACACGTGAAATTGACATCATGCATATTTAATTAAATCATATTCACCTATCAATTAAATAAATCAAGTTTATTTGATTGATCTCCTAAGGTTATCTTTTTAATTAAATAAATTACTTTATTTAATTATCTCCTAAAGTTTCTTCATTTAATTAAATCAAATGTATTTAATTAAATGGATAGTGCATCAATTTCCTCCCTTTTGATTTAAAAAAATCCAAGTATATAAGTCAAAAGTCAAAATCACCTAATTATCATCTTAAATTAATCAAACCATGATTAATGCTAATCCTAATCCTCTTTTCTCTAGATTTTGCAGCTTGCACAATAAATCAATTTATTTGATTTATTAATTCATCATTTTCATTCAAAATGGCATCTTTGAGGGAATATTCTTCCAATTTAAATTTTCCCTCCCACATGACTTGTCCATCCAACAAAGCATTTATGAGCTCTTACATGTCTCTTACACAAGTCAACTTGGCATTCAATTCATCTTTCATCCACCCTAAACATGTCACTTCATCAAATTCAAATTTCAAACTTGCACATTGATCAAAATGTGCTCAACCTTCATTCTATCACATGTTGACAAGTGGCATCTTGCCAATGGTGGATCTTTAGTCCCACATCCTCCATGTTTTTCATTCTTCTATCCTTCTTGGTTATAAATAGAGATTTTCTCTATTGTATTACAACTCCACAAGTTACACAACTTGATATACATTAATCTTGCATTTCATCTTGATCATCATCTTGCATCTAGTTCATATCTCATAGCTTCTTCAAAGCAGTTTTATCATTGAGCTTATGAAAAGGGGTTGGGAAAGGGCTACTTTTCACATCAAAATAGCACCAATCCCCCCATAAGATCAAGTGTTTGCTTTGTTTTAGAATAGGAATAGTTATCTTTGTATTTGCTCAATTATTTCATCTTTTTCCTTATTCTTTAACAATGCAAATGGATTTTATGGGGAATTCTTATTCTAACCTTGCATTTTGATCTAATAATGTGATTGTTTGCTTTGTTCATGCAAGTTTGGAATCAGGGTTCAAAGGACAAATGGTTTATGGATGAATGGATTTATTATGGATAAGATGAATGAAATGCTAGATTTATTATGGATAGGATGAGATGCTTCCACTTGAACTGGTGCACGTAGATGCTTGATTCTACACATGATGCCTATTTTCCAGGTTTTCATCATGGTCCCTGCCCAAAGCGCCACCGTAGTGGTTTTCACTAGAGGACGATTTTTATTTTTTACTATTTTCATGATTTTTTTTTTTATTTTTTTTTATTTTTTGTATTTCTTTAATTTTTTTGTATTTCTCTATGAAATATTTTAAGCCCATGTTGAACCACTTGGTGATGTTGATGTAGATGCTTTTGTCATATTGTTCCATTGATATCCTACTCGAAGAAGATGTTTTGCTAAGATACATGCACTTGAATTCAACTTTTGAGATTCTTGATCCACTTTGTTGATACCAGAGTTAACTTTGTCTTTATGCGCACATCACAATAGAATGTCTTACGAATCCTTATGATAAAGGGTTGTTGCCAACACATGGTCAATGTAAGAATTGGATATCATGTGTGGAGGCATGCATGGAGTGTGTTTAAGAATAAAAGATGGATTGGTTGACAAGTTGGAAACCTTGACTCTCCAAACTTGGGAAGATGAGCAATGATAGGTGGATGCAAAAGTTGCATGGAATTAGGACCAATCACTTGATATACTTTGTACATTGCTTGAGAAGCCTACTTTTTCTTTTGTGTATGTCTTTGATGGATACATTTCCCTTTTTTTATTTTTCCCCATAGTTTCTTTGACTAATGGAGTTTGATAGGGATAATCTTTCTTTATACTTTTTCGTATCCATGTGTATTTGATTTGTCCATTATTCTTCTTAACTTATTTTTCTTTGTTAATGTTCTTTGTGTTTTTATTCAAATCTTTCTTTTGATATTGGTCCCAATTCGTGGATGGGGTGATGGGTGGATTAAGATTTGTGATGTGGCTGGTTGTAGTATTGGCATTGGTTTCACCATAAGGATTCTTTGTGCTCCCTATGTTGATGCTTGCACTAGATAAAATTTCCCCTGGAGTATTATAGAGATATCACTGATATGTTTAGATCCCTTAAATGTCGAATAACCAAGACCTTGATGCTTAGGATTTCCAATAATCTACACTAGTTCTAGGATACCTTATTCATGTAGGCCTAATCCTCTACCTTGATAATTCATCTGTTGAAACATTTTATTTGCAATAGGATATGATTTAACTTGGAAACAAGGTGCTACTCCTCTTCTTTGTTGTGGATCTTCAAAGGTGATAGCTTCTTCATTGATAAGATAGATTTCCCTAAAAAAGGTAAGTGATCTAAGTTTATAAGTGATAGGACCGTCCATAAGTGGGATAACTTCCTGATTGATATCTTTGGCTTGAACTTGTGAAATATCATATTTTAATGCTTCTTCAAGAGGTGTTGATGATTCAGTATCCACGTAAAAGTCTCCCTCATGATTCATTTTTGATATGCCTTCATAGGATGTTTCTGATTCACAACTTTTGTAGAATCCTTCTTCATGACCCATTTATGATGTGTCTCTACATTTTTATGTATCTTGATCATGTGTATAAATGTTAATAGTAGGAGACTCTTGTTCCTTAGTAATCATATCAAGAGTATGATACTCTTGTTTTGAATGAAGATCATGTACATTTCCATCCACAGAAAGCATCTCATGGGTAGATGGATGAGTATGTGCTATATGGATATGATCATTATTTGCAACATCTTGTATAGATAGGAGAGTTTCCATTAGATCATTGTAGTATCTTGGAGATATGAATTCTTGATCTTGATTAATTTTGGAATTGCTTTTGACATGCTTTGGATAAAGTTCTTAACATGGGCCAGTTTCAAAGGATGGATTGCTTATAAATATTTCTTGGATATCTTCATTAGGAATGGGAAGTGGCTCAACATCCTCTTGATCTTTGAGTGGACTTCGATCAAAGATGGAGTTGAGGATTCCTTCAATATCTACAACCATGAGGTCGAAGGATGTCAATATGTCTTGGAAAGGACCATTGCTAGACTTTGGTGAAAGATGTTGATCATGCTTTGGAATAAATTCTTGAGATATGTCCTTTAACTCATTAGGTGATGTAGAGACATTTTCAACATGAGGACCACCAATTATAGGATCAAATAATGCTAACACTCCTTTGAATAGATCATTGTTGGATATTGTCGAGGGGTATTTATCATGATCAAAAAGTGACTCTTGATGTGCATTGAGTTGATATTCGAACGAGGTAGAAACATCTTCAAGGTGCTCATTGATGGATAGATCTTGATCATTGCTTTCAACAATTGTGGCGGAGAGATTGCCAATGCTATCACTAGTGGTTGAATCTTGATCATTGTCCTCAATAGTTATTATTTTTTGATCAATAAGGTCTTGGATGATATTTTTGAGTCAAATACAATTTGATGTTGTGTGTCCATTTATTTTGTGAAAATCACAAAGGTGCTTCTCATTATACCCTAGTGGTTTAACTTCATACACGGGGATTTTGATGAGATTTTCTTGTATTAATTGTTGCATGAATAATTCGATTGGTTCCCCAAGTGGTGTGTATTTTTGCTTGTTACCTTGGGAGATTTGTACTTTAGATTGACCTTGTGGTGATTGATCTTTGAGATGTGGAGATTGGGTTTGTTGTAGATGTTGTTGATCTTGATATCCAACCTCTTGACATTGGAGATATTGTTCTTGATGTGGTTGTGGACACAACTCAATGCTTTGATGACATGGTTTAACCAATGGAAGAGTGTATTGATTTTTGGGTGGAGATGTCTCTTGGCGCAATGACTCAACTATTTTGGTAAGTGTAGCAATTTTATCTTGCGAAATTTGATCTTGATTTTGATCTTGACACCCCTGATATAGTTGATTTGGTTTTTGTTCAAGCAGATTTGGAATGCATACTTGTGGTGTTTGCATGGGATCATGGACAATTTGATTTTGGACAATGTTTTGATTTGGGATGATGTTTAGATTTGGCATCGTAGGTTGAAATTCAACATTGTTGTGGTTGGGAATCGCATTTCCTTGATTTAGATAACTTTAATTTGGCATGGTGTTACCTTGACTTGGATCAATGCATGGAGTCGTTAACATTTTGTTTGGACTTTGAACAACATTTGCATGATTCACAAACATATCTATCCCAAAGTTTACCAAGGGTCGATTTGAAATGTTCAATTTTGGTAAACTTCTACTTGGTATATTCACTTTCAGCATGTATGGATTTGGTGGGATTATGTTGTTTTGTTGAAGACCCATGCATTGATTTTTTGGTTGATAGATTTGTAGGTTTGGACTTTGATTTAAATCTACCATAGGGAAATGTGTTCCAAAATTTAGATTGGGAATACTAACATATTTTGTACCATTGAGGTTTGTAGGAGATAATGATCCCATGTATGGATTCTATAAATGTGAGTTTCGATAATCAATCGACATTGTAAGGCTTTGATAATTTGGTTGATTTAGACCACTCATGATGTATGAATCAAGTTTATATTCCATGTTTTTCTTGTGTTTTGACCTTGTTGCAAAAGTGAACCTCTAAGGTGTTCAGGACCAATGATGAGATGAAGAATGAAAGGGGTGAATGATATGGATGTTGAACCTCTTAGGAACTTTGGATCAATGCTAGACTTTAGGATTTGTGATTGGATTGGTTTTGATTAGATAATAAGCTTGTAAACCCTAAGATGTTAGATGTGATCTTAGGATGAACTTTGCTCAAAAGGGTGATAATTTAACTAAGTGTGTGAGGAAGGATTCATCAACACACACCTAACTAAACAAATGATTTTGATTTGGTTTAACGATGTACCCAAGTCTAGATAATGATGTTTCCAAAGCTCTAAAGTTGTTTGTGAGATGGAGATGATAAATGTTTGGGATGGATGAAGTGTTTGATTTGATCCTAAATGAGCCTAAGGAGAACTTTGTTTACAAGACCAAGATAGTGAAGAACATGTTTTACCCTATGAGTAGTTCAAACCAAAATACCAATGTTTTGCTTGGAAGATCATAAGACAAAAGATACCAATCACATGTGTGGGGTTCAATTGATTTAATCTTGGTTAATGAATTTCTTTTACCACATCCACACTTCTTGTTTTAGCTTTCAAACTGAATGTCTATGTCTCAATTTATTTTCATCCCACAAAGTCCATTATTTGGAAATCAAGAAAATCAAGGTGATAGTTCCCTAATGTTGAATTTAGAAAAAAAAAATTGAGATATAAATCCAACTACTTAGAAGATTCTAAGGATGAAAGCCCTAGGACAAGCAGTAGCGCTCAAGGTATTTTCTCTTCCTAAAGGGTTTGAAATTTGATGATCATGTTGAATGTTTGTTTTTCAATGTTTAGGATCCAAGGAAAGTGTGTAAATAACTCAAAAATTGCACAAGCCCTAGGATAGAATGAGACAATATTTGTTGAGTTCCCAATTGGATAAATCCAACTATGCTATTCTTAGCGGATGATTAGAAGCTTGACCACATAGGCTCCCCCCTTACAGTGCACTCTCTTCTCGGATCATCCAAGCTTTAGTACCCATGAATCTCCCATGGCATACTTCTCATCCCTACTAAAGAACCGTAAGAATATGGAGTGGCTTCAGAACGACCATTCTTGCAACAACAAATAGGTAAGGATTTGGGCTTCTAAACAAAAGGTTCTAGTATAGGCATTCCATTCGTGGGGGATCATCCATATGGAAAGAGACCATTTCTTCCCTTCTTGTCAGAACAATCCTCATCATACTTGAACTTTCTTCAAGTACTCACACTTATATACTGGGTGGAAGTCGCTTGGCTTTAGTGTGTTCCCGGTTGGGTCATTCCATAGGGTCATTAATTTTTTTCCACCACAAAGGTCCTCACAGGGTAAACAAAAGCGAGCAAGCACATCCGTAGTTTGATCAATCTTTGTTTAGAAACAAAGAGAGAACACGCGATATACTCCACTCACACTAGCAAGATTTTGTTCAATTTTAAGAATCCAAATGAAATGTGGAGACAATCTTGTAGACAACCTAATATCACAAAAATAATTTCAATTCTCAAGATCATCGTGAAGAGCGAGAGAAGTGCACACATATTTTGATGGTATTAGTTTGTAAAAAAGATTACAAAACAAGATAAGCACATGTTCATTTTAGACCTCAAAAGCAATAGTGAGTTATTTTTAAAGCACTAAACTTGAATGTGAAGTTGATTGTTCAATTTTAGACCAAATCAAAGTTCTAGTAAGTGTCTAAGGTTCAATTTTAACCAACTTTGAAAAAATAAATCACCGATTAATTTTAAACCCAAATTGATCTACTTGGCCTAAAACAGAAAACAAAAGCAGTAAACAAATGTTCTAGACTATTACAATAAGCATTTAAAAATGGTTTTTTTCCAAGTTCAATTCCCACTTCTTTTTCACTCAAATATGCTTGGACTCATCCACCTTGCTACACCATCATATTAGTTAAAAGTGTGATATTTTTCTACATCATCCTCAAAAATTGATAAAAAGAAATCAATGGATATTAGTACTAGGGTGATCCCACAAAACTAGTTTACAATTTATGGGAGGATATGATTTTTGCTGAAATCACATATTTTTAGAAAAATTAATGATTTAAGCCTTCAAAAGTTTCATTTAAAGAATTCCAATTGAAGAGGGTTTGATCAAACTAACTTAAATCAAACCCCCTTGGATAGAACCCTGCTAGTTTTAAACCATGCCTATAATGGAGTCTCCTTTAAGCCTATCAAAATGCTGATAAAAACCAATTTTGATTTACCTTTTGAGGGATCAAATGAATTCATTTAAAATTTATTTTTTGTAAGTGTGTAGTCCTTATTATAAGCTTCCCAAAAAGTATAATTTTAAATAAATTTAATTTTATTATTATATTTATTTTTATTTCTCATGAATGTAGGTTTTTCACTGAAAATCAACCTCTTTGTTCTGCAGATGTGGAAAAATATTAGATTATAAAAAAAAATTAAAAATATTAGTGCACCAGATATTGAATTCCTTGTTCCAACAAAGAAAAAAAATTGAATTTTGATAAATACAAAAAAAGTTACGCGTTATGCGGTCGCGCTATGTCTTAATTATAATTGGTTTGAATTTGAAACTTGATTAAAGAAAAAATATTCAATAAAAAACTATCTAACAAACTGGAAGCACTAGATATCAGAGTTACAAATCTAAATTTGAAAGAATTAGAATTTTCTCCTTCATGGAAAAAAACTTATGCGTTATACGGTGAGCATCACTTTTTAAAAATGTTGTTTTCTAAAAAAAACTAGTTTTTGAGGGAGATCGAAAAAGAAGTGCAATCTAATTCCAAAAAAATTGAAAAATATATATTTAGAATCTATAGACAAAATTTCATGAAACTCTAGTTTTCATCATCTTCAAATTCCTCACGGTTTAGCTGCTATAGGTGTTCAAAAGTGAAGATTTAGTTAAAATAAATTATTTCAATGTCCAGTTTGGCCAAAAATTGTAAACCATTATTGTGAGATCACCCACTATCAAATTTGTAAAAAAATTCGGTCAAATTTCATTCGAAAGTAATAAAAATGAGAGCTTATTTAAATCAAAATCTGAAAAGAAATAAAGCTCTTGATTCCTTGATTTTTTTTTTGGTTTGGAAGATTAAAAACTCGTGAGTCCTTGAATTTCCCTTTCACTTCATGCTATCCACAAGACACAATAAAAATAGTGTGGGTCAAATCTGCTTTAATCATATGGATTACTTGTACCATGAACTGAGATAGCAATTCAAATGTTTCAACAAGTATTTTCTGTTTTTCCTAACAAAAAGTTCAAAAGTTAATTCAATTGAAATAAATATGCCAAGCTTTAGATTTCCTCCTAGTCTCATTATCTTGGTAATCAATGCAATATCCTTTCCAAATGACTAGGACTGTACTTTCTAGATATGTGAGATGATGTATTTTAGAGTTTCCAAGCAAAATAAGTGGCCAACCACACAAAAGTTAAAGAGCATAAACAGTAAAAATCGTACCAAGAAAGAAAACAAGATCTTATGGGTTCCATGACCTCTAACCCACCTCACAGTGATCAAAAATTTGTTAGATACATCAAAAAAGTCTTCCACCAGCATTTACTATCCTTCCTTGTATTCATTTTTCATATCTACCTGACGTTCGATGGACAACAGAACTTAGATTTTACATATCAGAAAAGAATAATGGCATTAATAAATGAGAGGTCAGTTGTTTCAACTATCAAATTATTGTGTTGAATTTTTTATCCTTCTACAGTGAGCACATTAACTCCACCATACCAACTCATTGGAAGACCAAGGCATCGACCTCAAGACAACGTTGTGTGACCAAAGCTTCAAGTGTGTGTGAATAGAAATAAATATCTGCACAACATTTTCAACAAATGACAATATAGCAGGAAAATATCTTCAATTTTTTTTTTATGGAGATGCCTAAGAATGGTTTTTCTTGTCAACCAACATTTTCTACTAACAGATTTATGAGCAAAAATACTATTAGAAACACAAGATAAGACATAAAATACAACACAAATATAAAATGTAATCAGATTAAATTGCAAGCTCTATGGAATGAATCGACACTCGACATGTTTTGGAAACTTGTGCTACTCTAGATTGAAACTTGTTACAAGCTGCAAAGATTGCGGGGTTGGGCCTAACATCTGCCAACTATGCTTGCTCAAAAGTTCCTAAAGTCGTGTTGAAGGAAACTATATTTGTGTATGTACCTAGTGGTCAATGAATGTGTTGATTGTTGTTGTAACTTCCCTAGTAATTATGCATGCAGTGGTGGGGCATAGACGTGCAAGAACTGCTTGAAATAATATCTCATGGAGATACCATCTCATACATGTGCACAAACATTATTTGTTGAAATCTTGTGTAGTGCTAGAATAAGCTGCACTGGTAGACGTGTATGAAAAATGTGAAAAAACAACAAAAAATATAGACAAGCCACATGAACTATTAGACAAAAGGCCTGAAAGAGATGTCTTGATGATAGCAGGATATGCACTGAATGGATTTGTCTAAAAGGCTTAAGAAACTTACAAACGTGATTGGTAGGAGTGAAGCAAAATTCCTAAACCTTTGCCAGTATCCTTGTTGCTAGCCACTTCAATGCTCAAGAATCTTACTTCTTTCCATAAGCCTCCACTTCAATGCTCAACTTCTTCACAACATGGGAATATACATCAATTAAAGGCTTTATAGCAACATAGAATCTACAGTATATGCAAGAAGTAATGCCTGATACTAACAATGTTAAAGCTTTGAATTCCTTCTAGTGTTTTTTAGATGGTTAGGTCTATATGTAGAATGTGGAAGCATTGACTAGATGCCTTGGTCGACATGCATCTAGAATATGGAGACAAGGATGAGGCAATGAATTGTTTTCTTGGTGAACTGTGTGACAGAAAGTCTCAAAGAGTTGTGATCTCATTGAATGCCATGATTACTGGATATGCACCGACAACATTTTTTTTAAAAAGAATGATTGAAAAAAACTTTTAAACAAATGCAATTGGCAAGTTTAAAGCCAATCTTTGCTACCAACCTCACAGTGTGTGCCAAGAAGAATGAGAGCTCTAGAACAAGGTATGGACAACGATAGAAGGAATTTTTGTGAGATGTTCTAGCTGCAACTGTCATGGAAGATATGTATGCACAATATGGAAGCTTAGGCTAAGCACGTGAACTATATGAAAAACTCCCTCAAAGAAATGTTACCTTATGGAATACCCTGATTATAGGATATGCATCAATGGGTTTGTGGAAAAGGCTTTAGAAACCTCCAAGAAAATGTGACTGCTAGGTGTAGAGCCAAACCCATGACCTTTTCCAGCAGATAGGGAAGGTGCACGGTACAAACCAACAGTCCTAGTTGAAAGCATTAGGATGATCAAAGAAAGAATAAAGACAACAAAACATAAATGTGTTGTTCCCCTTGGATCTGCAAAAAAAGAAAAAAAACAATGCTAAGAGTGCTTGAAGAAGAATAGAGGTCAAATAATGAAGATGCCTCCACACAAACGCTTTCAAAACAACCCAATCTAAGATTGTGATTATCTTGAGATGATAAAGCTATTAATACAATAGCAACAAATTGTATGTTGCCAAATCTGTAACATACAATTTCTATTTCATTTGAAAAACCTTCCCATGCATGATTATGGTACCCCAAAATGAAAGCAAAAGTGAAAGTGAACTCAAATTATAGGACTCCTAATAGTTTCTATAATATCTACTGCAAGAATAAGATAATGATAAAGAGCAGTGTTCTTATAAATTTGGTCATAGGAAAAGTTCACGTTACTTAGCATTCAAAACACGGTGATTCAAATAAAATTGACATTCAAAACACAAATCATTTGAAAGATTTAGTTGTCAAAATAGTGATTCCATTGACAGTCAAAGAAAAAAAAAATTATTTGAAAACCAAATCTCCACCTGATCATAACAGTGGTCATGGGTTCGAGCCCCACGGTGGGCACCAAAATGTGAGCAAGATTTTTTCCTATGCTAACATGATCAACACAAAAGAGAATTAGCCAAGTTAGAAAAAATAATAATCAAGCTCCCTATGAAATTCTTAATCACATTAAGACAAGGAAACATGATCAAAAGCATACAAAGAAAGCATACAAGCATGTAAACCTATCTAAAATGGATCAAACCATCATCTCATAGGGGGATTGGTGCTATTTTGATGTAGAAAATAGCCCTTTCCCAACCCCTTTTTGATAAGCTCCAGATGTGATGAAGATGCAAGATGATGAGTGATCAAGATGAAAATGCTTGAGATTGTCAAGTTGTGGATCCAAAATCAATAGAAGAGCTCTCCATTTATAGGAAAGAGGGATGGAGGAATGAAAGATGGGAGGAATGTGGGATAAAAGGTAATCCAATGGCATTGTGCCACTTGTCAACATTCAAATGGAGGGAGGAATGAGCACATTTTGGTCATTGTGCCCATAAATGATATTAGGTGGAAATTTAAAATTTTGAAATTTGGCTTGTTGAGGAAGAAGAAAGTGTTTTAAAAGCCAAGTTGGAGACATGTAAGAGACAATGTAAAAGGAGTTAATGTCATGTTGGAGGACAAGTCTCTTTTGGGGGGAGATTTCAAATTTGAAGCATATTCCATAAAGATGTTATTTTAAATGAAAATAGAAGAAATAATAAATCAAATAAATTGATTTATTGTGCAAGTTGTAAAAGCTAGAGGATTGGAGGGATTAGGAGTTAATTGATTTGTGATTAATTAACTTTTAGATAGAATTAGTTGACATGACATTTGATTTAGTTTTTTTTAGATTAAATCAAATGAGAGGAATAATGGACATTAGTATTTTAATTAAATAAAGTTTGATTTATTCAATTAAATGAAAAAAATTAGGATTAAATAAAGTTTATTTATTTAATCAAAGAGAGAACATTAGAACTTTATTAAATAAAATTGATTTATTTAATCAAAGAGGATTTGTTATGAATTAATTAAATAATGATTTTTCAATTAATTGGTTAGTAGATGATGAAGAAGGAAATAGAGTTAGTGAATCAGGATCAGATGCATGTATATTTTACGTGTCTACAATAGGATACTAAAAAAAAAAGAATATTATAGACAAATAGGGAAATTGTAAAAGAGCTATTAGGAAAACACTTAAGAATCACAGGAAAATGACATATGATCAAAAACCCACATTAAATAGAACTTTAAAATATGGAGAATAGAAGAGGTAAACCATAATATTGATCAGTTTGCTTTGCGTGTCTAGAGAAAAGAATATCATAAAATGTATTGATACAACACAAGCAATCTATATGTAACAGTTGGCTTGTCAATTCTAAATTCGACCCATAGTATTTGGCACTAAATATTATAGACAAATAGGGAAATTGTAAAAGAACTATTAAAAAAACATACATATATACATATATACATATATACACATATACATATATTACATATATATATAAATAAATATATATGTATGTATACATACATATATATATACAACCCATAGATTCTAAAGCACAACAATTTTAAAACCCTCTAATCTGCTATAAAATAGAGGCAGAGCCAATGATTTTTACAATAGTCTTCTATCAAACCAACACCACAATGTCTCTTTCAACAATGCAACTTAATCAATATATTTTTTCACACATTTCAAAGTATACTTTCCCACACACACACACACACATATATATACATATATAGATACATATATATACTCTGTGCATCTTGGGTGTTATACACATATTGCACAGTTAGTTCCTTGGTATCTTTCTGATAGATTTAACTTCAAATGCTTACAAAGAGAATGGCATACAATGTGAACGGTATGTAGAAATTAATGCTTCAAAACATAGACAGATACATATACGCATATATATATATTGAAGAAAAATAGAGCAATTGTATAAGAGGTATTAGAATAACACTTAACAACCACTAAACTAATATGGACAAAATTTAATTGAAAAACAAACAAAGCATACATCTAATTAGCTTGAATGTGCGTATGCATATATGTATATGCATATGCATATGCATATTCATATGTATATACATATATGAATATGTATATGTAAATGTATCTATGCATATGCAATGCATTTTCGATGGAGAGTGTAATGAATAGAAGGTATGATGCATTATTTTTAAGGAGAGTGTAATATTGTTGCTATTTATTCTTATGCATCATTCCTTCCTTCATTCCACTCTCCATCTAAAATAACTTTACTTTTTTGATTGCATGTGCATATATACATATACATATGCATATGCATATATGCATAAGCATGCATATACATATACATATCAAACAATGCTACAAAGTGTAACAAAAAATTTGTACATGCAAGATTGAGTGTAATTGAGGAACAAACTAACTATGCATACGGAAAAGATCCAATACAATTCTCATTAGCAAAAAGGAAACAAGGAACAGACTTACGGGATTGGTGCTTGAGGGTTGTCTAATAGTCTGAGGAGAACTAGAGTCTGCTATGGGGAATTGAAAAAAAGAATATCATGAAGAATAGTTTGTTATGGGGAACTTCAAACAAATGAGGAAAAACAAATATCATGAAACATATTGGTATAAGACATATAACATGTTCCATCCAAACAAAATAACCACAACAATTAACATATTGGTACAAAACAAGCAGTCTATGTAACAGTTGTAAGAGGTGTTAGAATAACAGTTAAGAATCAGACATAAATGACAGATAAACGGAAACCCACATTAAATAGAACTTGTAAGGGCAATGGGTAGTAATAATCTCTACAAAATGGGTATAATGCCAGAGACTTAATTGGAAATTCGAGCTACGTTACCTAGCACTAAAGTATAGTTTGTTATGGGGAACTTCAAACAGATGAGGAAAAAAAAATATTATGAAACATATTGATACAAGACATATAACACATTCCATCCAGACACTTGATAACCACGACAATTAGCAGTTTGTTATAAGGAGCTTCAAACAAATGAGGAAAAAAGAATATCATGAATAAAATATGGAGAATAGAAGAGGCAAACTACAATAATCAACAGTTTGTTATGCGGAACTGAAAAAAAGAATATCATGAAGAACAGTTTGTTACGGGGAACTTCAAACAGATGAGAAAAAAAGAATATCATGAAACATATTGATACAAGACAAATGAATGAAAAGCCACATTAAATAGAACTCCTAAAGCCAATAGGTAGCAATAATTTGTGCAAAATGGGTATAACCCCACAGACTTCATTGAAAATTTGAGCTAATTACCTAGCACTAAATATTATAGACAAATAGAGAAATTGTAAAAAAGCTATTAGAATAAGAATTAACAAGCACTAAACTAATTTTATCTCCAATATGCTTATGCTTTCATACTAACTCTCTACATATATATGTGTGTGTGTGTGTGTGTGTGTGTGTGTGTGTGTGCAATTACTCCTATGTTAATGGGTATAATGCCAAAGATGTACAAAGATAACTAAAACAATAAACCAAGGGCAATAAAATTACTAACCCTAACCATATTTTTTTACGAAAGAAAGAAGATTTAACTATAATTGCTCCTATGGTGATGGGTATAACGCTAAAGATGCATAAAGATAACTACAAACAATAAATGAGGGATGAAAAAATTACTAACTCTAACCATATTTTTTGACAAAAGAAAGAAGATTTAATTACAATTTATCCATCCATACAGAGCCATAATCTCTTTGAAGTATCCAAAATGGGTATAACGCCAAAGATACAAACATATAACAAGAAGACATGAACAATAAATTAATCATTTATGCAAAATACCCATATAAAACGACTTGCAGATTTTGGAGAACAACAATTTTAAAACCCTCGAATCTGTCATAAAATGGAGCCAAAGCCGACGATTTTTAGAATAGTCTGCTATCAAACCAACCATAGAGCCGAAGGCGACGATTTTTACAATAGTTTGCTATCAAACCAACACCACAATGGCTCTTTTGACAATGCAACTTAATCAAAGTATACTTTCCCATACTACAACATTGAATAATGCATTTACTTTGTCTGTTGCCATCGTACAAGAACGGTAGTATGCATTAACCCTCGTGTGAGCAAACACTTTCCATTCAACTTCAGCGTATCGAGGCCACCATCTCTACCACCGCCAACCCACGTAATTAGCAAACTCCACATTGTCATAAAAAACCCTAGTGAAGTCACCACCGGCCAAGAATTCTAGGGCGCCAACAAATCCTATTCACGATTCGATTGATGAAAAGATTGACGAAAATCCTGGTGAAAACTTCAAACAAATAACTTATCAGCTAAGTTTAAAAATTCCAATCTCTACTCGTGGCTATTTCACTTGCAAAGCATTTAAAGACTGCTAAACCACCGCATGACGGACTCTTGCATGGTGATTTCCCTTATTTCTTCATCGTTATCTTGAATATGGGTTTAAAATAATGATCTGCAGCAGATTCGTACATACGTAGGGACTACCACAAGTTTGCGCTTCCCAAACCATTAAAAAAGGAATAGTTAGCCTATCCGAGGCGCACATAACGTATACAGTAATCGACCACGCAAAGGAAATCATATCGCCTTTTGGCAAATACAGGAACAATAATATCACTAACAGAAATTGCCTCCAAAGACCATCACACCTCAGCATCCCAGCCCTTTCATATACGAAGTGACCTGTTGGCCAGAGATTCGTATAGGCGAGCAGCCGCATAAGGTTTCTTGCAGTCCGCGAGTAAACTCAGGTAGACATTAAACTCCTTCGGCGCATAGCTCCTTATAAATCCGGTGCGACTGTAAAATTTATGGTCATTTAACGCATTACATAATTAGAGAAAAAATTCAAACAATTAAAAAATTATAATTAATCTTATTTCAAAATTCTCAAAAACAGTCTCTATAAACCAAATTAAATGCGACCAAAGAATGGTCTTTTACCTTTTTTTTAACTTTCTAAGGCTAGCTAACTTGACAACTATATCTTCAAAGCTTCCAAGGTCTGAGCACCCTTGAAAGATTAACGATTTCAGCTGAGCCAAATTGCCCAATGTGCAAGGAAGGCTTTGTAAGCTTGAACAATCAGCCAAGTTCAACACCCCGAGTTTTGCCAAGTTGCCCACTGTTTTGGGAAGAACACTTAAGCCTGTACATCTGCCAGATCACCTATTGTTATGGGAAGGCTTTTTAGACCAGCACAGCCATCCAAATACAAAATATCTAGCCGCTTCAAGTTGCCCATAGTATCAGGAAGGTTTTTATGAACTTGCACAGCCGGACAAAATAAACTGCTTAAGTCTTGACAAATTACCGAGTCCATTTGGAAGAGTTGTGAGAGCTGGACAATCCTTGAGACTCAAGCGTTGGAGGTTCCCCAACCTGTCCAGCGTATCTGGGATTCTCTTAATACTTACACACTGCTGTGGACTAAACATCCTTCGCTGGGACCAACTGTCATTCTGGAATCCTTTTATTAACATTGTCCATGTACGACTATCACTTAAAAACTCATAATCTCTAATTTTTATCCATATCAAATTTGGAGCTAGCTTTATAATGTTGTCCCCTAGTACAGCATTTTGCAAAGATGGAAAGTGGAGGTGAGGCATGCTTTGGAGGCTAAAAGGTTTTCTTCCATTCTCCCCTCTGTCTATGTTCAAACCAAGCATATCCACTCCCTCTCCTCTGTCTATGTTCATATCAAGCATATCCAATCCCTCTCCTCTGTCTATGTTCAAATCTTTGTTTGTACCGAGGCCCATAGGCAGCCACACTCTGCTGTTATTACCAAGCTCTTCCCGAATTCTTCTTCCCATTTGCTGCAGAAGGGCATGAATATCGAGGCGACCCACGGAGCCACTGGTGGTTATAGGCAATTTCAGGGAAAGATTCTTGATAGTCGTTTCAACTTCATCTGGGTATGAAACTTTCCAGAACATAAGAGCCTCGTTTTCCTTTTCACCAACAAGGCAACAGGCTATATCCTGAAAAAATTTCTTCTCAATGTGATTTAGTCCATCAGAACTGATTCGAAGGACTTTAAATATGTCTGGATTTCCTCCAATGTTCAAGATAGCTTCTTTCCACCATTCGATGTCATTGGGCTCCTTATCAAATAAATTTGCTCCAATGACTACGAATGCAAGAGGAATCCCCCCACAGGCCTTTGCAATTCTGTTAGATAACTCTTCGTATGGATTTTCCGGCAATACCCTAGAGAAAGCATGCAAACTGAACAACTCGAAAGAATCCTCCTCCTGTAGTCCACTCAATTTATGGATTGCATAGACTTTTGCAAGATCGAGTATGTGCTTGTCCCAGAAAGTAATGATGACTCTGCTACCAGGGCCAAACCAATCCACCGCATGCAGCTGCAATTGATGATTCACATCATCCAAAATGACAAGAGCCCGAACTTTTCCTGCATCAACACTTGAAACTTCTCTGTCGTAGTTTATCAAATCCCTTAGAATTCTTCACTTCGAGTCCGCGAGTGGAGTGTCGTTATCTGCAGCAGCTCCTATGTCAGTTTTCCCAACACCGCCTAAACCGTTGATTCCCACTCTCACTGTTATATCAGTCAAACTCAGATTTAAAAGGTTGACTAGCTGACGCTTACACCTTTCGAGTCCAGTGGGATACATGGCAACATCCAGTGGAGCATTCTTTTGTAAGGTATCCAACATGTCTTTCACAACTCTTTTTATGAGTCTTCCTTCGTACCTACAAAATCACCTTGTATAGTTTACACCTTACGATCCAAATTTAAAGCCGTTGTTAATTTGAAAAAACTATTATTTTGATCATAAAAACAAAGATATAAAATATGTAAAATCAAAAGAGCTACACCAAGTCTCCAACAAATTTATAAAACAAAAAAACAAAAAACTTAATTTCTCGATATGATAAGATCAATTTTGACATTAAATTGAAAAATGTTTCAAAATCAATAGAACATTATTAGGAGAATGTCTGAGATTGGTTTTAAAGCACGATGGTAGGTTGATTTTAAACATTTAGTAATCAAACACTTTTTCCACTTAACAAATAGCAAAATTTGTTATAGATGTTTAAAGTAAAAGTAAATAAATAATTAAAATAATAATTAAATAGGTACAAAATAATGTATGAAAAATAGGAAATGATTCAATTTATCAAGATGTGTTTTTTAATGTTTAAATATGTTTGTATATAGAAATAAGTTCAAGTTTATTTGAAGAGTTTAGTAAACAAACAATTTGACACCTAAATAAATTGTTAAAAAAAAATTATATATAAATTTACATGGTATAATTTTTCCAAGTTTCCATAATATGAATCAGCCTAAGAATTTGAAGGTATTTTTTCTTTCATATAAATTTTTATGACATTTTAATCATTTAATTATTTTTCTAATTGATATTTTATAAAAAAATATAGATTGTCAATAAATAATCTTTAAATTGGTTAAGATCAATAAAACTTAAGAAATTTAAATGAAATATTTTATTTTAAAGAATTATAACTACAAAATCTTAGTCAAATCTTAACTTAATAATCATACATATTAATATAAATAAGTTATTCATTATTTAGAAATATAATATTATTTATAAATCACATTAACATGTTTTCCAAAATCTAAATATTAAATAAGATTATTATTTTTTTTTTACAAAATATAAAAAATTTAATGATTATATTTTTTTGGAAAAAATCATTCAAATATGATTGTCTTATAATTCTCAATCTTTTGCCAATAGTGGCATAGTATGATGGTTAAATTATTGTGGTGTTGTTCTTACCATCAAGGTTCAAACCCCACTAGGGTGTAATTGTTGAATGTTTAAATTGGGGGATGAGGTCCCTCATTTGTGACCTCATTGGTTCATAGCTCTAAGTCAAAAGTGTTTCTCCCTTAAAATAATAATAATTCTCAATCTGTTCACCAAAATTATAAGGAAACAAGTAACTTCAACCCTAAATTTTAATTTCAATAAATATATTAGGAATTTTAATGAAAAATATACTTCTGTAACCTTTATTTATTAACAAAACATTTTAAAAAATAGTTTAATACTTTAAAAGAATTATAATTTGAAAATAAATAGAAAGCAAATTGCATTGTTGACAAGTTATAATTCAATCTTTTATTTGTAGTTATAAATTTATAATGCTTTAAAAATAATATTTTATTTTACAAAAAATAAAGAAAGAATAAATGAAATTGTAACAAATGGGGAATAATATTTAATTTTAAAAATTTCACAAGAGTAAATAGATTAATAGTATTATTACACTTAAAAAATAAGCTTATTAAATTAATATATTACTTATGTAAATATCTTAAATATAACTATCTTTTTTATAAAAAATGGGGTAAAAACTTTATTGAAAGTAAGAAATAAGCATTACAAAGAGTTCAAAAATCCAGAAGGCTCCCAATAAAGAGGAGCACAAAAAAACCAACCAAGACAAAACCACCCCTCCCATAGCAACAAGTGCCTCAACCAACCCAATCATCAGATAATACCTTCTCTAAATCATGACTATAATTAGGGGGTAACTGCCCCCATCCCTCAGTCTTCCAATCTCCATCAGGCTCTGAAGCCCACTTGGCCAAACAATCAACAACCCTATTCAATTCGCGCGTGATGTGGAAAAAAGACACCACCTCCAGCATAGAGGACATCTTTAGAATCTGACAAACAACCAAAGAAAGATGCCAATTAACATCAGTCAATTTATGCTCATTTAAAAAATTAACAATAATTTGTGAGTCAGACTCACAGATAATCCTACACCTACCCAAAGCACAAGCACACTCAATAGCCTAAAGAATTGGCATCCCCTCCATAAGGTTGTTAGAATGTTGCTCCTTATAAATGGAAAAAAAGAAATAATTGAGCCAGAACAATCTCTTCCAACTCCCCCAAATCCTAGCTAACCTAGGATTACACCTAGAGGAACCATCAGTATTGATTTTCAAAATATCCACTAGAGAGGGCACCCATCTTCCAATTCTTTGAACCTTCTTTTTAGCCCACCTACCTTTTCTAACACAAGTTGAGATAGAAGTCAAACCTTGTAAACCCAATCTAATCACAATCTCATCATCACTTTTTTCCAAGGGATACACCACCTCACATTTAGCTTCCACCATCTCTTGGATCATACCAACATTTATGTGCCAAACCTGTTGAACCATCAACTTATCCCCGCAAAAGATCCTACGATTCCTTTCTAGCCATATTTTCCAAAGGATGAAGGTAGGACCAATGCACCACACAATATGGAGGAAAGAGGCTTGAGAAGGAGGTTTTCCCATGCTACTCAAAAACTCCACAAGGGAAGACACATGAACACAAGGATGTTTTCAGACATCCCACCAATAATGCCAAAGCAGCATAGCAAATGAGCAATGAAAAAATAGGCGAGAAGAATCCTCCTCACTGCAGCCACAAAGAACACACACCAAAGGGCCTTGGAATCCCCGTTTCTAAATATTATCCCTAGTCAAATATTTATTCCAAGCCAAAGTCCACACAAAGCACTTACACTTTGGCCATGAGAACTTGTTCCACACATGTAGATCCACCAAGGAACCTCCATCCCCCCAAACTTGTGAACCGGTAGCTCCTAGTACCCACTAGCCATAGTGAAAACACCCTTTAGATCTGGACACCAAGAAAGAATATCCTTATCCCTAAGGGAGTTACATTGTCTACCAACCAAAATATGTTGAAGAGAAACACAGTCCTCCTTTGAACCAACAACCAATCAATCACAAGGATCCTTCCACCTAGCCACCTCCATCTACCCACAGGGGTAAGAAGTCTTAAAATCAATCACCCTCGACTAGCCAGCCTATAAGAATCTTTGGCTAAAATTCAACAAATTTAGATATTGGGGCAAGATGGGAGGGAAACCATCCTAGGAGTCAGACCAAAAGAGAGCCTTAGCCCCCTATTACATATCCAGAACAAACCCTCCTTGATCAAAGTAGCCCCTTTCTTAAGCATTCCCCAAATCACATAACCTTTCCTCGCTAGAGAATAACAGGGTATTTCCTCCTTTGGGACCCCCTGAAGGTACTTATGAGATAGAATCCTAGCCCAAATATGATCCTATTCCAAACACCGATACCTCCAATACAACTTAGCAGTCAATGCTAACCCAGTCATAGTTGACTACCACAATCCAAGACCCCTAAACTGCTTTAGACTACACACAATATCCCATTTCACAAGACTCCATTTAGAAGAAGACAAGTTGCCTGCCCAAAGGAATTATCTACCCAAAGAGTCCAAATCCTTGAAAACCCAACTAGAGGCATCTGGAGCATACATCTATAGATGGGAAGAGCCTACACCACCGACTTGAGCAGTTGAACACAACCAACAAAGGATAACCATCTACAAGTCCAATGGCTAACCTTCACATGAAATTTATCAAAAATATTCTGCCAAGACTCCCTAGGAAGAGAACTAGAAGAGATACATATACCAAGATAGGTAAAAGGGAGAGACCCAATCTGGAACCTCAAGATACGAACAATTCTCTACTAAATGAGCTACAGAGTGTTGAAGAAAAAAATAGAAGATTTATCTTCATTAATCATTTGACCAAAGGCATGCAAATAAGTATCCAAATCCTTGTGCAAATTAGTGTCTTCTCTAACTGTAGCCATACCCATCAAAGCAATATCATCCATAAATTACAGGTGAGAAAAAGGAGGAAAACCATTCCCCCACAACCAACCTTGAATAAGACCCACCTCCACATTATTCTTCAATATTCTCCTGAAACCTTCAGCCAAGAGAACAAATAAATAAGGAGAGAGAGGATCCCCTTGACGAAGGCCTCTAGAAGCAAAAAAAAAAAAAAGAAGGCTCACTTTTTATCAACGCCAAAAAAGAAGTGGAAGTAACACAACTCATAACCCACTAAAACCACTACTTAGCAAAACCAAAGGCAATAAGAACTTTGCACAAGAAGGACCACTTAACCCTATCACATGTCTTTGCCATAACCAACTTGATGAACATAACCTTTTCTTTGGAGGATGCCATAGAATAAATAGTTTTAGTAGCAATGACCACACCATCAAGAATTTTCTGATTTGCCACAAAACTACTTTTTTCCTCAAAAATAATCCATCTAAGCCATCACTTCAACCTTTCGGTAATCAACTTGGAAATGATTTTATAAACCACATTACAAAGGGAGATAAGCCAAAATTGACTTAATCGATCTGCCCCCTCACATTTGGGAATGAAAGCAAGGAAAGTGGAGTTTAAATCCCTTAGCATCTGCTTATTCCTTTGAGACTCTTGAACCAACTCCAATAAGTCCATCTTAATGATATCCCAAAATTCCTAAAAGAATTCAATCAAAAAGCCATCAGGGACTGGGGCTTTCCCTTTCTTCATCTGAAGGACATTAGCCTCCAATTCTTCTAGAGAAATGCAACCCAAAATATGCTCATTCATCTCCCCAATAACCAAGGAGGGGATACAAGATAATACCTAGTTTTCTTCCGCCAAATTTTTTGATGATCCTCCCTAAATAAGGAAGCAAAGAACTATGAAGTATCTCTGGACATATCCTGTAAAGAGGATAAATGCTCACCCCTATCATTCATAGGAACATGAATAGAATTACCATGTCTCTTGGCTTTCACTGTATTGAAGAAGAAAGCAGTGTTTTTGTCTCCCTCCTGTAACCACTCAACACAAGCCTTTTGTTTCCAATAAATCTCCTCACACAATTCACATTCGTCCAAAGCTTTCAAATCCCTTTCCTCCTCCCTGAGTAAATCCTCTAAAAGGCTCGACTCCCTTATCTCCTGGGTAATAACATCCAAGTGAACTTGAGCAGCAATCTTAGCATGAAAGATATTTCCAAAACATTTTCTATTCTAGTGCTTAAGTTGATATTTCACATACTACAATAATTTGTAAAAAGAATACATAGTAGTGCCATGAACAAGTCTCCCCGATTGCCACCATTCAGCCACATACTCTTGCAAAGAAGGATCGCTTAACCACATAAGCTAAAACTTAGAGGGGGACCAAGCAACCCGAGTCAAAGTAGAAGATAATTTAATAGGCTCGTGATCAGAGCCCCTCCAATCAAGAATCTCAGAATAGGTAGACCACACTCCTCCAATCTAGAAATAGGAAACCAAGAAACAGTCAAGTCTCTCAGCAATACAATTCTCCCCCAACTTCCTATTGTTCCAAGTAAACTAACCATTACTAGGCTTGATGTCAACAAGATTTAAGGCCAAGATGTTATCACAGAGAAGGAAAGCAGAGGGCTCCAACCTCGCAATACCACCCTTCTTTTCATCTAACTCAATGATGCCATTAAAATCTCCAACAATAATCCAAGGGAAAAAAGGAGCAAGGTTCTAAATAGAATTGATATGAGACCACAAAGACTGCTTACTAGGAAAATTAGTAAGCGCATAGATGTTTTGACAAAAGAATAGCTTCTCTCATCTCCAAGCTTGAGGCAATTGTAGAGATAGAAGACTTAGAAGACATCCACCAAAGAGGAGGAATCTTCAAGGGGTTCCATAAGCAAGCCACACCCACCAGCACTACCATGAGCCCCAATACACTAGAAATCACCCTACCCCCATAGTTTTGACAACAAGCCAACCATGCTCTTAATTGACAACTTAGTCTCCTGAAGAAAAAGAACATTAGGAGAGTGAATTCTCACCAAATCTCGAACAACTTTTTGATGAGGGCCACTATTCAAGCCCCTTACATTCCAAGAGAGAATTATCATTTTGAAGGTTAAAAAAGTAAGAGTCCAAAGTCTTAACCAATACTGACTCCACTAGAGTTTCTCGCATCATCTTAATTCTATCTAAGTCTTTCTTTTTTTCCAACCTTGGATGGCTTCTCAATAGTCCCCTTTTTTTAGTCTTTTTGAAGTAGTCCAATCGAATGAGAGGCCCCACTTCCTTTCACTGAATCAGACTCCACTTTCACTAAGGGATTAGAGATCTTTCCCTCCCCCATCCTCTCATCTACAAGAGACTCCAACCTCTCAGAAACCACCAAGCTAAGATCCGAGTCCATTTGTATAGCACCAGCCTCCTGTGAAGCTTGAGTGTTATCTGGAATGATACCTTCCTAGACCTCCTCCAGACCACCCTGATCCATAACCATCATGCTTGGATTCACCTATTGCTGACTAAAGTCATCTAGAACCTCAAATCTATTAAAAGTATCACCCTCCTGTAATTCCTTTAAAGTCTTGTTTTGACCACGATTCTTGTTATGAGCTTTAATAGGAATAAAACCCTTTGCTCCTACAACCTCACCAAGAATGGGAGCCTTCCCTTTGTCAACCCCAAGGGGGTTGTGAGGAGGTTGAGTAGTCTAAGACTTAGAATATTTAGACCTTGGGAATCTTTGTTGTAAATGGCCATACTCATGACATAGGTGGCATTGAAAGGGCAAAGTTTCATAGTCTAATTGTTGCACTCAAGAATATGAACCTGCCCAAATTTCCAAAGAATCTAGAAGAGGGTGACTTAAGTCAATCTCAACACAAATACGAGAAAAATTATTACCTTTATGTCTTGAGTTTGTTGAGATGAACCCACTGGTTTCCCCAAAAGTGAAGCAACATTATGCAATCTCATTGCACTAGCATTCAATTGGAAAACGAGGAAGACACACCCAAACTGAAACCCAACTTAGGAGATCATCTAAAGGATTAAATATTGCATGCCAAGGTTTAATGAATAAACCAATTTGGCTATGGAAATAAGGTCCTACCATGTAGTTGAAAACCACCATGAAGTAATCATTCACCAGCAGCGTTATTTCCATCTCACCCTCTGGGTACCAAGTCTGATGAGCCCATGACTCCAAAAATTAGAGTGAAACCCTCAAGCCCATGAATTTGAAAAGCAAGGCATGCTTCGAGAAACATTCAATATCCTTTTTAATTGATTCTAGTTGAATTACCAACACAGGCCAATCTTTGGTATGCTCTAAACAATCATTTATCTTTGAAATTTGAGAACCACCAGATGACACAAATTCATCATTACTCGAATCATTTGAAAATAAGTTACTATCAAAAACTTTCATTGAACAATTTGGAGATGAAGGCCCAAAAGTAGAACAAAAATCCCATGGGTATTTAACCCCCGATGCCTCCTAGGAGCCATACCCGAGAGAACAAAAAAACCTTAAACCCCCATACTAGGGTCCCCATTCAAATGCCCACACTTCAAACCACATGAGAGAATGTATATAGAAGATAAGAAAGCAACAAAGAGAGGTTTCAAATGTTGCATCAGAGAAAAGAAGAACCAGCCAAACCCCAACTGACAACCAAAATGCACACCCCACTATCATCCAACACCCCCAACCCCCACCTCACACCTACAAACAGCCAACAAACAACACCCAACAACTGATTCATAGTAGGCAATAGAGGCATCACCTCATGCAGGACACGGCCTGCACAAGGAAGTGACCACCTTCATCAACACCATCGTCAAGAAATAGTTTATAAAATATAACTATCTTATTTACTTAATAATTATTTTATTTTATTTTAATTTTCTTTAAGAATTATTTCATTTTATGTATGGAAGAGTTATTTTTATTTATTTAGTAATTAAGAATATGTTTTATATTTTTTAATATGGTCATATATTCTATTTATGAAACACTTTTAAATTGATTTATATATCTAAAATTAATTTTCTAACTTAAAAAATATTAGTCAGAATGGGTTTTCCACAACCTATGGATATAGTAATATAAAATGCTTTTAAATTCAACCATGTCCATTGTTACATCAACAATCACACTCAATGATAGGAAAGTAATAGTTTATATTTATAACAAAAACCTTTAAAAAGGAGGTAGGCCATGGGAAAGAGATAAAATTAAAAGAAAATATAATCACCTTCCTATCTTTACTTTCATTTTTAATGATTTTTTTCTACAATTCAATCATTACTCGTGTCTCCTTAATAACATACCATTAAGAATAATCCTAAAATTGATATTAAAAAAAAAAAAAAAACTAAAAATATATTTTTTAAATTATGTTTTGTTATAAAACAAGTCTCACAACCAACATATCTAACCAAAACAAAACAACAAACTGGCCTACAAGCCACGCATAGAGCTAAAAACAAGACAACAACCAAACAGAAACAAAGCAGCCAACAAGACATACCAAAACTCGGCCTACAAGCCACCAATAGAATAGTTCAAGCACCTGAGCTTGAACCCAAAAAAAAATCCCTCAACAATCAAGACAAAGTTCATCTGAAGAGTACGTTTCTTCCTATGTCACATGTCATTCCAAGAAGAGGAAAAATTAAAGTTTGAATCTTTTCGATAGGAAGGGGGAGAAGCCCCTTCAGAAAAGAAAACAACAATAGGTGGAACATCCATACTCGAAGCAGGAGTAGCCAGAACTATGGAAGAGACAACATTATCTAGAATGGGAGTAGCAGGGGCCTCAAGGGAGGTGACACACACAATAGTAGGAACAACTTTGTCCAAAATCATAGCAGCAGTATCCACATGAGTGGTAACATTAATAGCAGCAGTCACATTCTTTTGAGGAGGAGAAGGAGGCTCTGAATCCTCACTATCAGAAGAAGAGGAATCATTCAGGTGCAAATTTAGATGGTCCATGAGGGAATTCTTCCACTAAGTAGAAGAAGAAGTAGGACGGGAGCTACAAGAGCAATCACGAGCCAAGTGTCCATTAGCAAAACAATGTCTGCAAGAAAACGAGATTCCTTTGTAATCCACAAGCTGAGACCAAGACTAGTCTTTCACTTGGAGCACAACCTCTCCAGGAAGTGCCTGAGATAGATCAACCTCCACCAAAATCCGAGCATAGGAGGTGTGTGTATAATTCAAGGAAGCCTCATGCACTTTCAAAAATCTACCAAGAGACCTATGCCCTGAAGAGTAAAGGAACCCCAAAATTGTAAGGGGGAAAGAAAATCTCACCCAAATAGGCATAATATCAACAGGTTCCTTCAAGGGATTGAATGAGGGAACCCATGGCCTCAAAGATAGGGGACAAGAACCCCAAAACCACAAACCCTGATCTAAAATAGCTTTCCTATCCTCAGAAGAAGAAAAGCCAACAACAAAAAAAACCCTGGGAGTAGGATAAATCTCAATCCTCCCACCCACCAAGGGTTTCTAGTGCTTCAATATCTCACTATTCAGGTCTAGGAGAGAAGGAAAAAGAAGACATAATTTGCAAATTAATCTTGTTTTGGAGAAATGATCAATACTTTCAAATACCTCCTGCTCGAAGGAGACAACAGGAGAAACAAAGGCACACTTTAGTAGTTGCCCAGAGTGCACCCCCTCAACATTTGACCTCATAGAATCAGTAAAAAGCTTAGCACCCCTAGAGGGAATTGTAGGAGAGCCCACAACAAAACCCACAACAAGAGGTACATCTGAAACCACAACTGCAGGCTAAGACAAATCTACAATCAATCCACACTCTAGCGAGATAGGTTGCTACATAGGAGAACAGGAGGTAGGGGAGTTGCAAGAGAGCCATTTGAAATCGACATTCAAAAAATCACTTGGGCAAGAGTTAATTGGATGGGAGTCATATTTTTTTTATAAAAAATATTTACTAATTTAAAATTTAATGTTATATATAAAATTATATCAAATATATCAAATTGAATTAAATTATATGAATTACAATTTTTAAAATTCTAAAATATAACTTAAAATTGAAAAAAAGGGCACACAACCATCAAATAAACTATAATAGATTTCCATAATATCTCGACCTATACAAAAGTTGTCTTACGGTTTAGCCCTGATCTAATTTAGAAAACATACAAATTAATTACCCATATTTTGCTTCCACTATCCAACCGGATAGATGAGAGATATGATGAAGACTCATCTCCCAATTCTGAAAGGTACTTTCATTCTGCCGATCTAAATGGGTGTAATGTTTTTGGAATGCCTTTTTTAATTTACCTCCTGGTCTTCGAGGGTAGCGAACATCACAGGGCTCTACATGATAAAAGAGAGGAATAATGAAACCTTTGGATTCACACATCCAGGCCGCCTCTTGCAAACACCAAGTTGATTCTGCATAGTTTTTGGAAAATATGGGTATTAGAATATCACTTTTTTCAATGTCTGTTTTCAAGCTGGAATCGATGTCTTTGCCCTTCTCTAGCTCTACACTGTCCAAGAAAACCCAAAGCCCCGCTGCAGAGAGAGATTCGTAGAGATGATCGACAAATGTTTTTCTTACATCTACTCCATGAAAGCTGAGAAATACATGATACTTCTTGTTGGCATCGAAAGAAAATTTTGGTGGTGGGAGGCTGATACTGAGTGACTCTCCCCATCACTTGTGGAGGTTAACAATATGATCTCAGGTGTGACATAGAAGAATATTAGAGAAGAGGAGTGGGCAAAGGCAGCGTGAGGAGATGAACAAACTTGAATGCAGTGGAACAGAGTGGAATTTATTGTGAACTGTTGAGATAATTTATACAAACTCTTGGAACTACATTGGCTTTGGGAGGGGAAATTAATCAGAAAGTCATTAAAAGCGAACTAAATTCATTTCTCAAAATTTAAAGACAATTAAATTTTGATATACAATATTTAGAAGATTGCAAATGTCAAGAAAGTAGTAGCAATTAAGCTGCTATAAAAAAAATTGATAGTGATTTGAAATTTCCACATAAGATAGTTAGAAGTGCGAAGTTAGGGTGCACAACTACTAGGCCCTCTCCCCTAATCTATAGGGGAGGTGTATTAGGGGAGGTGTAAATGAACTGGGTACCCGTAATAATGTTCTGACCTAAGTTTGAGTGGAGAATGGGGATACACCCCATCTTATCATCTTGACACTAAAAGTGAAACTTAAAAATCTTTGGCACTGTCTATGAGAGTGAAAAAATGCACGACATGGCCCTATAGCCAATCACATGGCGTATGGATTATTAAACTGATGTGACGCAAAGAGGGATTCGTTAGGAAAATTGTAATGGACGTGAACAACCCATCAAGTCGCTTGTCCTCAACTTCCAGTGTATAAATTCATTGATCTTTCCTCGATTGATGTGGGAAAAGACTACGCATGTGAGGAAAAGGATCCCAATGAATTATTGTCCACTTAAACAAGGCCTAATATTCTATATGCTCTATTACTTTATTATTAACTGAATTTCACATAAAAGGGGACATGTTTGAACGAATACTTTGGGTTAATTAAACAATGTACAACTCCATCAAAGTCTCAAATGGGACAAGAAAAGGGTGTACAAAAGCTCCTATTGTGGATGATTATATGACTATGTTCAATTCTGCTTTTCCTTATTAAACGTGTGGGGACAACTTAGTCATAGAAAATGTTTAAATGCATGGCCTTTTAGTAACCTTCAAGGGAACAAAGTATCAATGGGAGTTTTTTTTTTATTATTATTGAAAAAAATACTGATTACAAAAGGTGTGCAGTGTAAAACTGCAGAAAAAATTAGCTATTACAAGTCAAAACAGCAATAATAGTTGTAGCAGACTTTCGAAAATAGAAACAAAACATAACAGCATGAGCAAAAAGTGTCAAACAACAGCAAACTACAAAGGAAATGACTGAAAATTACATGGCAATATATAGCAAAATAGTACAAAAGTAGTCTCAAACATATAGCCATATTTTGAGGACCACTTTTCTTTTTCCACACGTAGAGGAAGAAAAGTAGATCCCATACTGCATTATTATGTAAATTTCACTCCACTCTAATGGGAAACCCCTCAAAAACACTCTCCCCTATTTTCATTTAATTATATGCCAGGGTCAAGTGAAGAGATGTGTTCAAGTGAAGTTTGTTGTCTAAAACAATTAGATTGGGTTAAGGATGTGTGTGCTTAATTGTTTTATGTGTTTGCACGGGTGTTGGATGACCTTTTGCTAAAACACTACTTGAGAAATGTATTGAGGCATGTTAGGACTCATTTAGGTTCTCATTAAGAATATGTATAGGTTTCCCTCATTCTCCTCCATCATAAGAATTCTCTGGCAGCAACTTGATTTGAATTTATAAATGTAAAACTGTGTATGGACAACCTTGGAAGGGTTTCAAGGTTGAAGACAATATAAGTATGAGTTGAGATGTTTGTGAAAGACAAGATAGATGCAAGATATTGATGTGTGATGCGAGTTTGTGTAGATGAGTGCAAAATTCAAGTGTTGAGATTCCTAAGGCAGTGAGTTGTTGGTGTACTCTACCTTTCAAGCATGTCTACAAGAGTGAGGAAATTATGGTGGAATCCCTGTTGCACTGAGATAGTTTCTCTCTATAAAAATTCTCTTCTATCTTCTTTGTAATTCTATGGTAGTATGCCTGGGTAGCGAACTCTCATTGAATAGTGTGTCCTATTATGGCAGTAATCCTTTGTATTTGATTTTAGAATTATTTTTATTATGAGCTAATCCTCACCGTGGTTTTTCCCTCATTGAGTTTTTCATGTAAATCTAGTGTTCTCATGTGCATGGTCTTTCTACTTTAAGTTTTTGTTTATGCCTTTAATAATCAAACATATTAGCAAAGTAAGAGTTTTGTGCATGCTTATTGATATAACTTCTGGTGAAAGTTTTAAAGGTTAAATTTTCTAAAATTGATTCACCCCCCTCTCAGTTGTCTTGTTCAATAATTTTGTCAAATAGTTCATGTGTCTTCACTATGCATCCACATTTTGCATGTGTCTACTAAGGCAATTGCAACCATAACACTCATGAAAATCCCCCCTTTTATGTTTTGATAGATGTCATACCCCATTCCAAGGTCCCATTATTGCTATGGCTAAAAGCCTAAAACATGTGTGTTCGACCAAACTATGGATGCATGGAAAAATCCATCAAAGCTTAATAGTAAGCAAAGGCATAGACAAGGTATTGAACTATTCAAAAAAATTCCTCAAATAAATGTGGTCTCATCACCATGAGACCACATTTCTTTGAGGCATTTTTTCAAATAGCTCATTTCCTTGTCTATGCCACCACATTTTCCATATATTTTCCATTTTGGGCTTATCCTGCAATCATTCCAATCTTTATGGGAAGATTGAAAAATGAACAAATGAAGTCAAAGACACTTGAACTTAAGACTCCCATGGAGAAAATACAATTGGAAATAGATGATAAGGAAGAAGCAATATGAAACGTAAGTTAAAAAAGGAGAATCATTGCAATAGACACCTTAAAGTCTTATCCATAAAGGTAGAGAAGTTTTGTAAAGAGCTTGTTAAGAGAAACATTTGCATTTTTTAATTAGGAAAGAAACGTCCAAAGATGATAACAATAGTTGCAGATGCAAAGGCAATAGTTGGAAGTGTTGAAATTGAATCAAAACAACTGAAGACTAAAATTAACCACTTAGAAAAGGAATTAGAAGACAAGAAGAAGACTTTAGCATCAATGAAAAGGAGGTTAGTATACTCTAAAAACACTAGAATAAGAAGTAGACCAAATTGAATGAGATACATAGTGTATTCAGTGAAGATATTCTTCCTGCTCTTGAAAAGTTAAGAAAGGTGAGTGTGTAGATTCTTCTATATTCATCATACAACCGAATTGGTTGTTCTAACACATCTGTATGGGTGGTTTTATGCTAGGAAGCTCCTTTTTCCCACCCAAACATGCCAAAATAGTCTGAGCCACATTCTACCGGTGAAGTCTCTTAAGAGACCAAAGTGCAAAAGGTTAGCAAACTTCGACAAATGATTACTTGAAAACCGTGGCACTTGGAAACACTTTGTTTGAGGCTACAAGATCATGTAGGACCCCTCTACTATAATTTATCTCAGTTTTTGATAGCTTCAAGTTATTTACTCATGGTGAACAAATTTCAATTGATGAAAATCAACTCAATTGCATGTAGTGTAAAGTTAGAAAGTGGTGTAACTTTAATTCTATTCATCATACGACCAAATGGACTATTCCAACACATCTATATGGGTGCTTTTATGCTGGGAAAGATCCTCTTTCATACCCAAACACACTTGATAGGTTGTCGTTAAGTCCCATTACTTTAGAATAAAATATTCAAATTGTCGACCGGGTAGTGTTCAAGGCAATCTGCAATAGAAGAGTTCTGGAGTATCTCCCTCAGGTTCCCTAACTTTTTAAGAACAACTTTAAATTAATTCTAACTTCAAACTGTTTAACTAACAAACTAAAAAGTGATCTATTCCTAAGAAAACAGAAAATACTTAAACTATAAACATGAGTATACTAATTTAGAAAGCATAATAACTAAGTTAAACACACATAGAATCAATTTAAACTAAGAAACTGTTTATAAGAACAGAAAAGCTTATAACAATTCATAAAAAAATTTCTTAAATAATCAAAGTTCCAACAGTAAATAATAGGAACTACAAAAGTTAAAGAAATAATAGATACTTCAAAACTAAGAGTTCATAACAGTGAATTCAAATAACTCTCTAAAATATCAATATGATAAAATAAAACTCTTATCTACTCTCGTCGAGTGGCCAGCTCGTGGGATAGCACATTCGTTCTTAGCTCACATCCACAACTATTTTAGGAACACCTCTATTAACCATAGTTATCACCTATAACTCATAACTCAGAATTTAAGATAACAATCTCTTTATTTATAAGTCTTGGAAAACATTCTATCAGCATAACATTGCTTCCACTGTATTTCTTACTTCCAACGACTATATCGTTTATAGAAAAACTATAACTACATGCTATATTTCAGTGGGTATAGATAACCACTGAAAAATATCTAAAAACAGATCTACGTATATCTTATCTATCTTAAATCCTAGTACACAACATTTAAGAGGCTCAAGTTTAGCCATAAAGTCTTTTATTCAAAAGATAACAAAAATAACGTCTTTTAAGAACAACATCATTTTCAGTCCATCATCCTGAAGTTCTGAAGCATACTTCCAACATATATCTCTAACTGTTCTGGAGCACATGCTAGGTGGATACCTCAATCTATAACTTGATTAACCGATTATTATGATCTACAAAATACTTAAAACATCCCATTAAATCTGTATTGGTAAATTACTTTAAGAAATCAAAAGAAATAAAGTTTATACAAGTTCTTACTAAAATTAGCAATTATTTCTTCTAAAATTTAATTAATTGGCAGAGGATAGAGATTTTCATATATGAACCAGGCCTTTGCAGTATTATTATGATGAGTTTATTTTTACCTCATCATTTCCTCCCCTTCCTAGTTCTTGGCAGGTCCTCCTATCCCCTGATTATAATTCTGCCCTCTACTCCCTTCTTCATACTTTGAATTGATATCATATAAATCTTTTGTTGTGTCATCAAAATTTATAGGTTAATTATGGAAACCTACATGAAAAAAAACTCCCCATTTCCATTCATTGAAGACTCTGTCATCCTGATTTGTATTAATGTGAAAACCAGGGGCTGGATATAGTAGTAAAGAGGCTTTGTACCTCATTCCTATCCATTTTTTTTTTAGATCTCGTAGAATTTTAGCCAAGGCATCTGCTCTTCTGAAGGACCATCTAAGACCAAGAGGAGAGATCACTTCTCTTTTCTTTAAATATATAGGCAATGGAGTGTATCTCTCTTCACATGCATGCCAAGCTTTGCCAACCAATTTTTTCCCCTGTTCTATAAAATGATTGTAGCAAACCCGAAGGCTATCATCATACCTTTCTTACATTTTCTCATCTAGCAAAAGAGCTACAAATGTCTTCTTAAAAGCTATTGGTCTACTATTTGGAGATCTTATCTGAAGTCCTATAGTTTTCTTTGCTTGAACATATTATTTATTTTGTTATTTCCAATGGATTTGATTCCTCATAGTAGACAATAGAGATCTTAATTGTACTTCTCCCATAAAAATATTAACAAAGAAATCAGTATGTTGCTCTAACAAAAGATCGTGGGTAAAGAATTCATAGAGCATATCTTGCTCTTTAGGTTTTGAGTCTGCAAACATTTTAACAAATTCTTTATCATTAGGTTCATAGGGTTGATCACTTTAAATCTTAAGCAATTTCCATCTAAAATATTGCTCATTCAAAAACATGGAATACAATCTAGATGGCCTTCTACAGGATAAAAGAAATTCAACTATTTGATAGGCATCCTGTTTCCCCTTATAAGCTTTATGAAATGCTTCTCTTAATAATACTATTTCCATTTTCAATCTGTTATTCTCGATTTGTCCATTCCTAAGGAAATAGCACCATTCCATCCATTTTTTTTTTATATATAAAAAGGGGTAAAAACTTTATTGATAATTAGAAAATAGCATTACAACAAAGCAAAGGGCCTAAACCCCAAGAAAGCAAAGATACAATAAAACAAAGCAAGAACCAACATCATCCATCACCAATCCCATCTCCATCCTCCGCAATAATCTTGTCCAACTCATGGCGAAGCTCCTAGGAAATTTGATCCCACCCCTCAATCCTCTAACCATCAAGATGCTCTGAAGCCCATTTCTCCAAGCAATCCACTCCCTTATTCCACTCCCTCGGAATATGGACAAAAGACACCTCCTCCATCAAGGAACTAATCTGCAAAATCTATTACACCAACCTAGCTAACTGCCAACTAGCATCAGCCACCTTCCGATCATTAAAAAAATTAACCAAAACCTATGAATCAGACTCACAGATAACCTTTCTCCATCCTAGAGAATAGGCATGTTTAAGAGCATAGAAAATCGCCAGACCTTCCATAAGGTTGACAGTCTTCATCCCCTCATAAATAGAGAAGAAAAAGATCATCGATCCAATAGAATCTTGACCAACTCCACCAATTCCAGCAGGCCCAGGATTTCCTTTTGAGGATCCATCAGTATTAATCTTCAAAATTCCACCAAGAGGGGGAAGCCATTTACCCACTCTCATGACTTTCTGTTTAGCTTGCCTTCCCTTTCGGACACAAACTGAAGCTAAAGACAACTCCTGAATCCCCAATCTCTCCACCTTCTTAGCATCCTCTTTCTCCAAGGGATACACCACCTCACACTTCACTTCCACAGTCTCCTGAACCATACCCATAATTCTCCGCCAAATCTGCTAAACAGCCAACTTTTCACCTCGAAAGATTCTACGAGTTCGCTCCAGCCAAATCTACAAAGAAGGAAATTAGGCCCCACATACCACACGTCCTATAAGAAAGATGTCGTAGTAGGAGGTCTGCCTAGACTACTCCATAAATCCACCAGAGAGGAAGCATGAACACAAGGAACTCTCCAAACTTCCCACCACAAGTTCCACAGCCTCAAAGCAAAGGGGCAATGAAAAAACAAGTGAGTAGAATCCTCCTCCCCATCCCCACACAAAACACACATGGATGGTCCCTAAAATCCCCTCTTCTGAATATTGTCCCAAGTCAAACACTTGTTCCAGGCCAAAGTCCAACTGAAGCAATTACACTTAGGCCAAGAGAACTTGTTCCAAACTCTCTTCCACCATTGAACCTCCACCCCATCCATCTTCTGAGATAACAACACCTGATAACCAGAGGCAACAGTAAAAACACCCTCAGGGCTTGGAGACCAAGATAAAATGTCTCCATCTGAAAGGGAACTACAACTCCTTCTAGAGAGGATGCTTTGCAATTCTGTGCACTCCTCCTCCATACCAACCACCGGCCACTCCTCAGGATTCTTCCACCTAGCCGTCATCAACTGACCATGAGAAAACACAAACTTAAAATCTCTCACCTTGTCCCAACCAGCCTCAATGAATCTTTGACATAGGGGCACTGATGCAGAGGGTCTAGGACTTTGAAACAAACACAAAGATTTCAAGGAACTTAATGATGCAATCTCAACCCTTCTTCAGGCACCCTAGTGGAGACAAACCTCAATAATGCACCAAATGACTTATTTTCCTTCCTTATGGACCCAAACCCTAGGAATACTCTTAAAAGACTCAAACAAACTTGTCTTGAATGATTTCAAATCCCAACCCTTTGTCTTAGACACAAAACCAATTTTTCACCTTAACTAGGCTTCTAGCCCAACTAGGCCCCTAGTGAAGGATTTTTGATTTTGCACTCAAACTTTCCAAAGGAACATCCAATCTAATGACTATTTTAGATGTGGTTTGTGATGAAAAGAAACATATCCAAACCTTGATATCACTTGCTTTAGACAAACCCTTCCAAAATCTATTGTCTCCTAAAAAACTAGGCCTAATTAGCCCTCTTTTCCAAATAAACCCCTCTCTAAACTCAACCCCTAACCATGAAACTTTCAACAGTCCCTGAAAATGACTCAAAACCAAGGATTCCAAGTTTTTAGGCTTCTATGACACCCCTAACACACTCAAACACAAAACTCTCCTTAACTTGCCTCAAAACTAGGGCTTCTTGAAAACTAACCTTCTAATCACTTCCAGAACTTTCTCATTTACTCTACACCATTAGGACAACATATTTACTCTATCCCAACTCAAAAACACACCCCTCATTAAGGCAAATCTTCTGCTACTATACCCTAGCCTCCAACTTCAAGCACTTTCCACAGTCAAATCTTGGTGTACACCATAGTATTCATCTCTCCGACACATTATATTGTTAGTCCAGTATGGTACATGTTAAATATGATCCATTTCACAAGATACCGTCATAAACTCCCATGAAATGGATCATTTATCCATGATAAACCCTCAAACTAGTGTAAATTTTGTGTTCTTTTTGAGGACAGTCAATTTATTGTACAAAAAAATTATTTATTATTGCTCTCAAAACCTATAAGGGTTTCAAAACATGTAAGTTCAATTTCCTAAACAATAAAAATGATCATAACTTCAATGGAAATCAAGAACTCATAAAAAAATCAAAGAAATTGCAAGAAAATTGTATTTCTTTCACTATTTCCTATAGCAGTCCATACAGTCCTTGCTCTAAATGCCCAACCTTCATACAAATGATTATTTTGGCTTTGTATATCCTATCCCCAACTTCCCAAACCATTTGGGATTGATTAAGTCACATAAAAGTGATTAAAACTCATAAAGACTAGTTACCCACCCAAATTGGAATTCAAATATTTGAATTTCCAAACTTACATTTTATTGATTTGTATTGACAAAAAACTAACTAAACTTCAATATTTAACCTTAATTGATCTAATTAAAACATTATAGACCTACCTACACCCCTTGGACACTATTGGTCCACTTACAAGGTTTTTTTGGTCCTATGGTCCTTTCAAGACCCTTAGGACTTTTGATAGTCACATTACCTTTATTCATTCCAAATGCCATTATAGGCTCCAAGATACCATAATTGATGTTTAGATTTCATGGAAAGGTCCTCCTAACCCCTACACACTTCTGACCTTTGAAGAGCTCCTTGAAGGCCTTGGGTGCTCCTACACCATTCTCCCCAAGAAAGAATGATTTCTTGCCCCAAGAAGTATCCCATGTGTTGCCACCAAAAGACCCCTTGCTCTCATATGTTTTCATCTTCCAATGACAGGGCATGTAATCTCCCAAAATCACTGTCTTCCTCTTCTGCCAATCTGCATTCTTGTCATTCATCATGTGAGAACCAAAACAGGGTTTGGTTTGTCCTCTTTGCTGTTTGATAACAGTATGTTGTTGTGCCCTATTCCTGCCCTCATTCCACTGTCTCCTTCGTGAAAGGACACCACCTCTATCACCCTCAACTATAGGGCATTCAATGTCTCCAACCTTGACACTATCTAAGTCCCACAAATTCTGATTTCTAGGACTGTGTGCTCCACAACCCTACTGCAACTCATCACTCCTCCTCCAACCAATATCTTCCCTTGTCTTACCTATCTTACCCTACTTATTCACCTGCAAACTCTTCTCAAAACAAATCATAAAACTTTCATTTGACTGCTCCAAAGGCAAAGACACTAACTTGTATCTAACTGCATCTTTATGCACCAAATATGTGTTGTGAAAACCATCATGCAATGTCCTTCTAGCATACTGCCATGGTCTTCCCAAGATGATATGACCACAAGTCATTGGAATGACATCACAAAGCACCCTATCATGATATGATCCAATTGAGAAATCTACATAAGCTCTCTTACAAATCTCTACATGTTGTGCTTGAGTTACCCAAGTGGCCTTGTAGGGAGTAGGATGATCAAATGTTTCAATCCCCAACTTGGTTATCATATCAAGTGAAACTAAATTGCTATGTGACCCTGAATCTATGAGCAATCTACAGATCTTACCATGACTCAAACAATTTGTTTTGAAAATAGTTACCTTTGGCTCTTGATGAAGTCTTTCTCCTTGCTTAATCATAAGAAACTCACCATTAGTCACAGGGTCTGCCATGAAAGTTTTTGATTCTTCCTTTTTGTCCTCTTCTTCTTGTACCAAGTTAGCTCTCCTATCTCTGCCCTTATCAGCTTGTTCCCATTTAGGACACTTGAAGGAAGGATGCCCTGGTTCATTACAATTGAAGCACCTACCTGTAAATGGTCCTCTACCTTGTCCAAATTTGTCTCCTCCTCTAGGAGTGTATCCTCCTCTTTGATCAGAAAATATCTCTTTGCCTTTGTCATTGCTGCCTTGCCCTTGTTCTCTATTACCTTTTCCCCTATTTGAACTACCTCCTCTTCCACCATTGTTTGATCTTTCTTGCTTCCTCTTCACCTTTTCCTCAGCTCTAATGGCCAATTGAAAACACTCTCCCAATGTCCTTGGCAATTGCAAACCAATCTCATATTGTAGATTGTACCTCAAACCATTGATATACCTGGCTATTTTCTCATCCTCTTCTTCATAACCTCCTCTGATACTAAGCTTGTGAAATTGCTCAGTATAGGACATAACATCCAAGTCCTTTTGCTTTAAATTTTGCCTCATACTTTTCACATGAATGATATAATCAGATGGGAGGAACTGATCTTTTACCAAACTCTTCATCCTAGCCCATGTAGAGACTTTTTCCAATCCTCTAGCCATCCTATCATTCTGAAAACTAATCCACCATGTCAATGTTGTGCCTCTCAACTTAGTTTTGGCAAACTTAACCTTCCTCTCTTCATCCATCTCCTCAAACTCAAAATAGTTTTCTAAGGCATCAAGCCATCCCAACACCTCTTCACTATCCATCTTCCCTTGATAGATAGGAAAATCTATGTAACTCTTTCCTCCATGACCTTGCACTGCCTTCAACAATCTTAGTAACCTCATTTCCTCAAGGTCCTCTATCTCATCTACTGCTTGTTCTTGATTTACCCTCACATGCTCTTCATCTTCATCATTGTCTTCTTGGTCTTCTTGCTTTTCTTTCCTCCTACTCCTCTCAAGGTTATTTATCCTTGCTTGCATTGTCTCCATCTCCCTTCTCCATTGCCTTTCTTCTCTTGCTCTGGCCTACTCTCTTGCTGCTTCTTGTTTTCTTTCTCTCCTCTCCCTTTCCAAGATTTCCTTCAACTCTTCTAACTCTCTTGCCAATTGATTTTTTGGTGCCATTCTTGTTTCTTCAATCCCTAAAGGACCTAATCACTACTCTAATACCACTCTGATATAGAGGGTTTGGGACTTTGAAACAAACACAAAGATTTCAAGGAACTTAATGATGCAATCTCAACCCTTCTTCAGGCACCCTAGTGGAGACAAACCTCAATAATGCACTCAATAATGCACCAAATGACTTATTTTCCTTCCTTATGGACTCAAACCCTAGGAATACTCTTAAAAGACTCAAACAAACTTTTCTTGAATGATTTCAAAGCCCAACCCTTTGTCTTAGACACAAAACCAATTTTTCACCTTAACTAGGCTTCTAGCCCGACTAGGCCCCTAGCAAAGGATTTTTGATTTTGCACTCAAACTTTCCAAAGGAAACTCCAATCTAATGGCTGTTTTAGATGTGGTTTGTGATGAAAAACAACATATCCAAACCTTGATATCACTTGCTTCAGACAAACTCTTCCAAAATCTGTTGTCTCCTCAAAAACTAGGCCTAATTAGCCCTCTTTTCCAAAGCAACCCATCTTTAAACTCAACCCTTGACCATGAAACTTTCAATAGTCCCTTAAAATTACTCAAAACCAAGGATTCCAAGTTCTTAGGCTTCTATGACACCCCTAACACACTCAAACACGAAACCCTCCTTAACTTGCCTCAAAACTAGGGCTTCTTGAAAACTAACCTTCCAATCACTTCCAGAACTTTCTCATTGACTCTACACCATTAGGAAAACATATTTAGTCTATCCCAACTCAAAAACACACCCCTCATTAAGGAAGATCTTCTGCTGCTATACCCTAGCCTCCAACTTCAAGCACTTTCCACAGTCAAATCTTGGTGTACACCATAGTATTCATCTCTCTGGCACATTATATTGTTAGTCTAGTATGGTACATGTTAAATATGATCCATTTCACAAGATATAGTCATAAACTCCCATGAAATGGACCATTTATCCATGATAAACCCTCAAACTAGTGTAAATTTTGTGTTCTTTTTTAGGACAGTCAATGTATTGTACAAAAAAATTATTTATTATTGCTCTCAAAACCTATAAGGGTTTCAAAACATGTAAGTTCAAGTTCCTAAACAATAAAAATGATCATAAATTCAATGGAAATCAAGAACTCATCAAGAAATTGCAAGAAAACTGTATTTCTTTCACTATTTCCTGTTGTAGACACCCAAATTTGATCACTCCCATATGATCAAATTTACCTCTTTATTCATCAATTCTGTCAATATTAATTTATTTAATTAATATTACACTTCCCACATTAGACTCTTAAAGTATTTAATTTAATAATTAAATACTTTATCTAGTGCCCTCTTCTTCTCTAAATTAAATAAATACACCAATTTATTTAATTTAGTCATCCTAATCTATTGAATTAAAATCAATTTAAAATTCTTTTTTTCTCCCTCCTTGTCACATCCTCCATAATCCATCTCTAATATGAATTAATTTAATTAATTCATATTTAAGGTGTGCATCCTCTTAATCAAGGATTAATGTCACAACCTCCTACATTTGCCACTTGTCTTTAATCTTCCATTAATTATCATAATCAAGTATTTGCACAACTTTAATCAAAGTCATTAACCTTTTTTAGCACCACTTTTTTGTCAATCTTTCCATTTTTCCTTTTTAGACATTGACCCTCTTTCCCATGAGAATTTTTAATTCTCATTTATTCATCCGATGTCTCTCTCCTCCCCATGTGAAATTTTAATTCACATTTTGTCTTTCCAAGGCTTCTAGAATGTTTGACATGTCACCTCATGCACATGTGACCAATTCCCACCTTTTTGGAGACCGTCTCTTATCCTTTAGACTCTTCTAAGAATGTGAATTTTTAATTCACATTTATTCTCCAACCACCTCTCCTTTTCCCATGGAGATTTTTGAGGAATTCCAAAATTCCTCAAATGTCCCTTTCACTCTCACTTGGGGACAAGAAATTCCTTTTTGAGGAGATCTTCTCACTCCCCAAGGTACTTGGAAGGTACTTGTCCTTCCTCCACCTCATGTACCTTTTGGCCACCTCACTTGCACCTCATCTCCTCTTAGCCACTTCACCATCCACATGTCAAGATGTGAGGGCTTATGAGTTCTCAACCCACCATAGTCCTTCATCTTGACCTTGTTGGATGAATCTCAACCGTTGAATTCTCTAGAGAATTCAAATTATTCTATATATACCCCCTCCTCAAGGGCATTTTCAACACTTTCATTTTGAGCAACCTTATGCTGCCAATTTGCATTCTCAAGCATTTACTACCATTTAGCCATTCATTTAGTCATTTTGCATTATCAATCTTGCATCTAGTAACATCAAAAGCCATCTAAAGAGCATATAAAATCAATCCAAATCGAGGGCCAACCAAGGAGTCTTCAACAGCAAGGAAGGTATAATCAATTTACATTTGTATTTCATCTATTTTCCTTGTTTTACCACTCTTTAGGCTAATCATTGAAGTGTTCTTAGTGTTTTATCATTTGCATTTTTAGTTATTTTGTATATTAAAATAGGGTAAAATTACAAGGTACACATTTCTGGCATGCCCGGTGGGACCCACAAACGGGTTCCTATATTTCACATTTGTTGTTGAGATTTTTGTAGGAATACATCGTAGTGGGGTGACTGCGCCCCTAATTTTCCGTAGTGAGGTGATTACGCCCCTGATTTTTCTATAGTGGGGCGACTTACCCCTGATTTTCCGCAATGGGGCGACTGCACCCTTGATTTTCCACAGTGAGGCGATTATGCCCCTGATTTGCTGCAGTGAGGCAACTATGCCCCCTGGGATGAAATTTTTTTTTTGGCTAACACTTTTTCTGCAATGAGGCGACTATGCCCCCTGGGCTGAAAATTATTTTTGGCTAACACTTTTTCTACAGTGAGGAAACTACGCCCCCTAGGCTGAAAATTATTTTTGGCTAACACTTTTTCTATAGTGAGGCGACTACGCCCCCTAGGCTGAAAATTATTTTTGGCTAACACATTTTCTGCAGCGAGGCGACTACGCCCCCCTGGGCTGAAATTTGTGCTAACACTTTTCTACAGTGGGGTGACTACGCCCCTAATTTTCCATAGTGGGGCGACTACACCCCTGATTTTCTGCAGCGAGGCGATTATGCCCCTGATTTTCTGCAGAAGGGCGACTGCACCCCTTGGAAGGTAAAACTATTATTTTGGCTTCAATTTTTTTTGCTATTTTCTCCCTAACACTATTCTTGCAAGGATACAGGTTTTTTTTCTAACTTTTTGTAGCATATTCTTGTGAAGTTGATGAAGAAAGTGGGATAAAACATCTAACATTTGCTTGTAGGGCTATCTGTTCACTCAAACTTTTTAAACTGTCCCTATTGTTTGTGTTAATCTAAGAACATAGTTTAATTAGAGGGAGTAATATTCATCACTTACTGTGCTTTTCCTTTTGTGTTACCCAAAAGGAGCATTAGCTTGTTTTCGCTTTCTCCTTGCACTTCGTGTGAGCCTGGGGAGTAGTTGGAGACAGTTGGTGTTTTCTTTATAGTGGGACCTGCTTGGGGATTTCATCATCCCAAGGGATGATTCCAACCAAACGTACCAATGGGTTATATAAAGGGGGGAGAGCAAAATTTGTACCCCAATCCAGTCACATCGTAACTGGCAGAGTGTCGAAGCTAGGGTGATACCTAGATAGATGTGAAGAGTTGGTTCGAGCCCTTCAGTATCTCACCAGGGTTCCCAACTCACACTTGTGACGGGCTAGTGTTCACGATTGTGCCTCATGTACCAAGAGTATATCGAGGACTCTCTAGACACTTTATGCATCCTAGATTAAGACCTCTTTGGCCATACCCTTAACACTAATCGTAGGATTGTGTTTGCTTGAGAGTGTTTTCTTGTGAGAAACTAGTGAAATTTTGACAAATTGGCCTTATCATTGTCATTTTAAAGTCCTTGCCATAGTCATTTTCATTAAGCCAAGTCCCTGATTTTTTGCAGTGAGGCGATTACACCCTTGATTTACCGCAGTGAGGCGATTATGCTCCTGATTTACCGCAATGAGGCGATTACGCCCTTGATTTACCGCAGTGAGGTGATTACGCCCTGATTTACTGCAGGGTACGAATTTTCCCTCTTGAACACCTGAAATCGCCCCATTTGGATCTATTTAGCCTCTAAACCATCATTTAACCATTCCCAACCATTATCTCACCATCCCAAGCCTCTGTTTCATCACTTTAAGTCTCCCAAAACCCCCATTTGATCAATTTAAACCTCCATCTTGTCATTCCAAACCTCTGTTTAACCATTCTAAATCCCCATTCATTCTCCACAATCATCTTCAATCCACCCGTTCATTTTAATTTCCCCATATTCCATTTGAAAGTCCATACCATCACCTAGCGAACATCATAATTTTACCATTTATATCACCAAACACCACCCATAACCAAACCGTCTTAACCTTGTATTACAAAGTGGTTACCCAAATTGACCATAGCACTTGAATTTGATTATTAGTCTTTAACTTCGACCCAAATCAATTTGCTTCCATCTTGAGGTGAATTCAGTGTCGTAAGTTATCATCCTCGACCCAATCAATCCATTCCTATCTTAAGGTGGATTCAATGTCGTGATCATCCTCTTAATCAATTAAAGCTCTTGGTCACTAAGGGTAACTTCCTTTGATTAAACTCAAGGTCTCTTTCACATCTTTCATCATCCAATCATACCCATCCAATCATCCAAATCTATCAAAATCAATCATTCGATCAAATTACCCAATCAACCAAATCACATCCGTTCAACCAATGCAATCCTATTGATCTTAATAATCCAATCCAATTCGATCAAAATCCAATCTAGCCAATCAAAATCTGATCCAATCCAATAAATCTAAACAAAATCTGATCTAAATCCAAAACCCATCCAAATCAGATCTCATCCAATCACAATCAAATCATTCATCAAAAACATTTTTATAATCCACTCATAGCACATTTGCATGCCCGTTTAGACCCGATCATAGGCAAAGAAAATGGTTGACCAACAAGCCCAAAATGCCCAATCAAACAACCCTCAAGATCCCAACAACATAATGAATGTCTCATCAGATCCTAACAATGGTACTAACATCCTCACGATCCTCATAATGGTACTTCATCGCACTCCAACACTGAAAATCAAAACAACTCACCACACGGTGAAGAGAGTATGGCTAATCAACCTAAACTCACGCTTGAGGAACATTTTAGTAATCCCGCCAATGTGCAAATGACTGACCGTCTGCTTGAAAAACATGGGGAAGAAATTTTGGCCCACCTAATTAAGAAGGGTGTCAAACCCCCCTTGGGTGTTGACTTGTCCAAATATAAGAGTTCCCCATCTAACATACTCCAAATTTCACAAAATGCACCAGAAGGTTCGTACTTCCCTAATGTTCCTCCAGTTGAGGGTTGGCATCAACCTGAATTTGGCAATGTTGTTCTTTATCATGTTAACCATCCCCCACATGCTTCAACCTCAGTCATGGGAGGTCCTCAAGTGCCTGATCCCAATAATCCTTTTGCCTATGGTATGCCACAAAATGTTCCACAACCTGTGACATTAACGCTAACAGTACCCCCTCTTTCGAATCAACCTATAGCCAACACTGGGGGCACCCCCTTTACAACATTGCTTCCACCTCCTAGGGCCACAAATCTACCATCATCTTCATATGCATCTCAATAGCTTCACCAATCCAACATTCCACCTCAATTACCTCCACAAGGCACACCCCAGCTGAACGTTTTAGGTGGTACCCAACAACCCCCTTTACAAAACGCTTCTACGCTACCTCAGCCATCTCATCAGCAACCACCTATACATAATGCTTTGGTCTCTTCACAACAACCACCCTACCAACCACAAGGCAAGCCATCTCGACCTATTGCTCAAACCACATCCCCTTTTCTCACATCCATTTTGCGTCCACAGGCTCAACCACAACACAACATCCCATCTCGACCTATACAACAGTTGACATCACAACAACAACCCCCTCAAAACTACTACTATCACAATCAACAACAATTTCACCAACGCCCACCCTATGTGACCTCCTAACAATCACAACATTACCTTCAACACCAACAAACCAATACACAACATCCCATCCAAGCCTCTCAACAGCTTACCCCACACTTCTATCAAACAAATCCGTACTATACCCCAAAACAACAGCCCCCATACCAACAAAATCCCCCATCTTACCAACAAGGCATGTCATCATCCAACTATCCAAATCCATATTTCAATAATCCGACGCTCTCTCACCAAGATCCTTTACCATCCTATCATCAATATCCCCCCAACCTGCCACCAGCCAACTCGGATCTGTTGGAAATCAAAGCTGCTCTGAAAGACCTTCAAGCCGGGGCTACCAAACAATCATTCAAATTTGAAGACATATGCCCATATCCATTTGATCCCTCCATCTCATTAATCTTGTTTCCTAAACATTTTGAAATACCAAAATTTGACAAATAAAAGGGAAACAAAGACCCTAAGGCTCACTTGTAGGAATTTTACTCCCAGTGTCAAGAGGTCATGCACAATGACAACTACCTCTTGCACCTATTCCCATAAAGCCTGACAAGCCACACCCTGGATTGGTTCATGACTCTCGAAATAGGGTCCATAAAAAATTTTGCAAACCTATCAGAAAAATTTGTATCCTACTTCTCTTTCAATTTGGAGGACACAGACACCTTAGATCTCCTCAAAGAGAAACAACATGAGGGGGAAACCTTTACTAGCTACCTACAACGGTGGTGTGCATTAGCAAGCCAAATGAAGACCCCTCTGAAAGAAAAATAAATGGTCACTCTTTTCGTGGAAAACTCTCATCCTGACATGGCCCATAATTTTAGGTTACATTGTGTCACCACTTTTGCGGAGATAGTGGAAAAGGGACCCATCCTTGAACGTGCCCTTATTGCCAAAGGACACATCAAAATACATAGTCATGATAAAGAAAGGTCGTTTGGTGATAAACCACGATTCTGGAACAAGAACAAGAATGCAGTGAATGATGGTGTGATAGACACTAAACACGTCCAAGTGGCTAATACATCCCAAAGACAACAACCCTCCATACCTAACACCATATTTGTACCGCAGGAGGTACCTCATCCTCCTAAATAGTCAAATCAAAACAACCAAGGGAACACTAAGCACCAGTATGCTCAATTAGGGGAACCCCTAAGTGTTATCTTCAATAAATTGATACAGATCAATTATCCAATCACATACCCTATCACCAAGCCACTTCACGAATCCAAACCCAAGCCCACATGGTTTAAGGAAAATGAATATTGTGAGTTCCATAAAATCAAAGGACACTCTTTGAATAAATGTCAGGGTCTAAAAAACTATGTCCAAGATCTCATTGATCGAGGAGATATCAAGGTTGACACCAGTCAAGCCTCATCGTCCAATGCTCAATTGCAGATATATCAAAACATCTTTCCAATCCATAATCAAGGACCGAGCACCTCCAACAGTAATCCTCAAAACAACAGCACAAATAACGTGAGCTATAAGAATGTACCCCTCAATTACAGGGGTATTATTCATTACATTGAGTAGGTAGAACCTCGTGTATCCATGATACATGTTAAAGCCAAAAACCCTCAATGTGTTGTTACTACACGACGAGCCCGCATCATTGTCCCTGCAGCCTCTACACCTGCCCAATCAACTCCTATAAGCTCTTAGTACAACATCTTTGATCACTTAGGAAAGACCCCTGCTCATATATCCATTTTGGATTTGCTTAAGTCTTCCCCTGTACATCAAGAAATCCTCAATAGAGCCATATAGGAAACCCATGTTCCAAATGACATCGACCCCACACAATTCCAAGCTTTGGTGGGACACTTGGCTTTATCTCATCAACTGCACTTCAGCCAAAACGATATGCCAAACATCGATGTCAATCATAATTGCCACTTACATATCGAAGTCATGGTTGCTTGCCATAAAATGAAAAGGGTCTTGGTAGATAATGGCTATGCCCTCAATTTGTGTACTCTGAAATTCATAAAATAGGTGGGGTATACTCAAGTGGATTTAAGTAATTAGATCATCACAATCAAAGCCTATGATAATGTAGAAAGAAATTCAGAGGGAATTATCAGTCTTCCTATCCAAGTGGGACCTGTGCTTCAATACACTACGTGTCATGTCCTTGATCTGGACCTACCATGTAATCTCCTTCTTGGCCGCTTGTGGCTCTGTGCTATGCAAGTCGTCCCCTCTACCTACCATCAGTGCCTAAAAGTCCCCATCAACAGACAAGAAGTCACCATCTACGCTAACCCCCAACCATTTGAATATTGATGTGCTTTAGAAGCGCCATTTCCCCATTTACATTATTGTCCTGGGGTTGAAACGGGGGCATCCCAGTCATCATCCACTAATCCACCCTCTGTCGCAATAACCACTCCATCTTCCACCCCTGATCCTATAGTTACCAAAGTCCAGATCATTGACAAAGGGTCTGGTGAATACGAAATGCATATGGTTCACAATGTAGCAACCATGCCACTGTCACCACACGAATATGGTCAACCTTTGCATGCTACACAAAAGGAAGACAAGACTATCACCTTTAGTGGTAAAAACATCCCTACCGCCACTTTCATATCCCCAAGTGTCAAGATAGATGCACTAGAAGAGGACATAAGCCAATGGGTCTACTGAGAAGAACCCTAGTCAGATCCTCCTCTAAAGGAATATTTTCAGGAAGCATATCCGTGGTCAGCTAAGTTTGCAGAAAAATACAACTACCAAAGTAGGGGCCTAGGTAAAGAGGAACAAGGGCAGTTGCAACCTATTGATACACCAAAGCTACCAAAAAACATAGGCATTGGGTATGACAGAAAATAGAAAATCCCTACAACACCGTCTAATACTTCCAATAGTATTGCCATGGATGATGGCTCATTGGAAGACATACCTAAGGAGGAATCCATCATATGTGCATACGATGACATCAATCACACCGACTTATCATCCATGTTCAAATGCCTATCCATTTGTCACCTTGAGCTTATTGATTGGGACCTATGTAATACCACACCTGTCAATATGTCTGTGGATACATATGTCAACCTTATGGGATTGGGGGAGGATGAACACTCCAGTCGTAAAAATAAGAATAAGAAAAGTAAAAAGTGGTCATCTAGTGAAAACCTCCCTGAGGCGCTTCTTGACCTTGAAAAAATAAAAATAAAGGAGCATCCAATGGCAAAAACCTCAAAGAGGTGCTGGATGATGGAGATGTTCATCTTCCCCTTGTAGGAACTCAATTATCCGCTCGATCATCCATTCTAATTGAAGAGACTCAAGAAGTTAATCTGGGTACTACTGAAAATCCTAAAATCACCTATGTGGCTAAGTCACTCTCAGAGCAAGAGTATCTAGTCATCATGCAGCTACTTTGAGAGGGAATCATCAACTTTGCTTGGTCATATTCAAACATGCCAGGCTTAGACCCCGCCTTAGTGGTTCATCATTTAGACGTTCGCCTAGATGCCAAGCCTGTCAAATAGAAGCTCCGCAAGATGCATCCGCAGGTCGCATTACTAGTCAAGAAGGAATTGGAGAAGTTACTAGAGGAGAGTTTTATCAGTCCGATTGACTACTCTGAGTGGATCTCCAATATAGTACTAGTTTCCAAACCAAACAGAGACATTCAAATCTACACAGACTTCAGGGATCTTAACAAAGCCTGCCCAAAATACGACTTCCCTCTACCTAACATTGACATGTTGGTCGACCTGACAACAGGACATGAGATGTTATCCCTTATGGATGGCTTATCTGGTTATAATCGAATTCAAATCACACCTGAGGACCAACACAAGACCGCCTTCACAACACCTTGGGGTACTTTCTGTTACAATGTTATGCCCTTTGGTCTTAAGAATGAAAGGGCAACATGTCAGAGAGCAATGACGGTCATTTTCCATGACCTTATCCATATCATCATGGAGGATTATGTTGATGACTTGTTAGGGAAATCTACAACATGAGCGAAAAATCCTGCTATCTTGAAATAGATCTTTGAATGATTAGAACATTACAAGTTACGGCTAAATCCAAAAAAGTGCGTCTTTGGGGTTACATCAGAAAAATTGTTGGGCTTTATAGTCTCCCGAAGGGGTATTGAAGTTGATCCTGCCAAGGTAAAAGCTATTCTGGACATGCCACCTCCACGCAATCTGAAGCAGTTAAGAAGCCTCCATGGGAAAATGCAATCTATCCATCGGTTCATAGCCCAGCTAGCAGATAAGTGTCAGCCATTCACTCATCTTCTAAAAAAAGATTCCACCTTCCAATGGACCCAGTAGTGTTAGATGGGTTTCAATAAAATTAAGGAATATTTAGCTCATCCATCAATCTTGATGCCGCCTATTCCAGGAAAACCCCTCCTGCTTTACATCTCTGCTACTTCAGTCGCGCTGGGGGCATTGTTGGCACAACATGAGTTGTTCAAAGAGAGGGCTATCTACTACATCAGTCGAACACTGGTCGGCTATGAGTTAAATTACTCCCCTATGGAAAAGGCTTGCCTTGCGCTAGTCTTCAACACATAGAAACTTCGTCATTACATGCTCAGCCATCCAGTCAAATTAGTCGCTAAAATTGATCCCCTAAAGTATTTGTTATGTAGAACCACTCTAACTGGCTGCATGGCCAAATGGGTCATGCTCCTAAGCGAATTTAACATAGAGTATGTAGAGTGAAAAGCCATAAAAGGATAGGTCATAGCTGATCAATTGGCTAAGGAACCATTAGTAGATGCCTACCCACTAGACACTGAATTCCCAGACGAAGAAGTCTACATAGTTACAGAAGCATCAGCTTGGACGCTATATTTTGATGGCTCATACACTCATAGTGGATCTAGAGTAGGAATTTTATTAATTACCCCTCAGGGTGACTACATCCCAAAATCATTCAGGATAGCATTCCCATGTACCAACAACATCGTAGAGTATGAAGTCCTCCTCATCGGCCTCCAAATTGCAAAACAGTGGCATATAACTCGCCTAAAAGTATTTGGTGATTCTTTGCTAGTCATTAGACAATTTAATGATGAGTTCCTCATGAAAGATGATAAACTGTTACCCTATAAGTGTATAGTGGATGATTTCAAGAAATATTTCACTTTCATACAGTTTGACCAAATCCCTCGAGTACAGAATAAAGCCACAGACGCAATGGCCACTATTAGTTCCCTGATTGACATGCCTAAAGACCGAACAAAATGTGAGTTTCTTGTTGAACAGCTTTTAATCCCTACATATGATGTTCCTGAGAATGATATGTTGTGTGATATTGTAGGTCCCACCTCCCCTTGGTATCAAGACATATACACTTATCTTCGTGATAATATCATACCCTCAGAACTTACACGCAACCAACGCAAATCCTTTATCCATCGCTCTTCTCGATACATCATTGTTGGTGATACGCTTTATCGTCACGGGTATGATGGAATCCTCCTTATGTCTGAATGAGACTGAAGCCTACGCGGCATTAACAAAAGTACATGGTGGTGTTTGTGGAGCTCACTCAAATGGTATGGCTCTGGCCAAAAGGATCCTATGAGCTGGATATTATTGGCCTACATTGGAACATGATGCTTGTGAATTTGTGAAGAAGTGTCTTCCATGCCAACAACATGCAGATTTGATTCACGCCCCAGCACAAGATCTTCAACCCCTCCTAGCACCGTGGCCCTTTTCTCAATGGGGTTTTGACTTGATTAGAAAGATTTACCCACCATCATTCGACGGCCATACATTCATAATTACTGCCATTGAATACTTTACTAAGTGGGTGGAAGCAATGCCACTCTCACAAATCACCAATGTCCAAATCTCAAAATTTATCCTTTACCATATTCTCTATACATATGGTATCCCATCCATCATCCTCTCTGATAACAGAAAACCTTTCAAAAACCAAGCCATGGAACACCTCTGCAACAACTTTCATATCCAGCATTGTTGGTCAACACCTTATTACCCCTAGGGCAATGGTCAGGCAGAAGCAACCAACAAGACCCTTATCCGCATCCTCAAAAAGGGTGTCAATAACACTAGACGAGATTGACACCTTCATTTTCATCCTGCCCTCTGGGCATACCACACATCCATCCACACCCCAACAGGCGCCACCCCCTATTCTTTAGTATATGGTGTTGAAGCCATCTTGCCAATTGAAGTTGAGCTTCCATCACTGAGGATTTCTCTAAAGAATCTTATCAGCAAAGAAGATGCTCGTATTGCATGGCTTGCACAGTTGGAATTACTGGATGAACGAAGAATAAAAGCCTATGATCACCTACAAGCATACCAAAATCACCTCAAATGTAATTACAATAAAAATTTCTGTCCTAGATAATTCCAGGTTGGTGAGCTCATTCTTAAGGAAAACCAACACACTCAACAGGACCATGATAAAAAGGGAAAATTTGAGGCAAACTGGTTAGGGCCTTATATCATAGCCGCCAAATATGGATCTAGGGCCTACAGGTTGACTACTCTTGAAGGAAATCCCCTTGACGAACCCATCAATATCATGCATCTAATGAAGTTCTACGCTTAAGTCCGCTTGGTAACCCCACCTAATCATCAAAAAGAAAAAATCAAAAAAGTAAAAATAAATAAATAAATAAATAAAATCCAACAATAGTAAAGAAAAATAAATCCATTCTATGGTGAAAACCACCTCTTGGTGGCGCCTTGGGTAAGTATGGATGGTGAAAACTTGGTAACAGGCATCATCTGTAGCGGGCTTAATCATTATCTACTTGACATCCTAGTTATTTTATGCTTTCATCCACACTATCATCCTCACCCACCTCAGCCTAGGCCACTTGGTATATATTGATTGAGCATTGGACGACCCATCTAGCCTATCCCCCATCCTGATCTTTTCAATATCCCACTTTGAGCTTATGTCATTCATTCCCTTTGTCGGTTGGTCTGTGTCACCATATAGGATCATCCATCGTGTCGGTCTCCATCTAGATCTCATCCTTCTGCATCACTAGTCGAACTACGTTGCCCCTGTGCTTTCACGTAGGAAAGGTTGATCATTTGATCTTCCCCCAAGGTATTTTGACCATCACGTCTTGGTCATCCATCATTCGTCTTCATCATCTTCTTTTCGCTTTATCCATGGTCTTTTTATGAACTACAAGGGCTCTGCGCTTTTACATAGGCAAGGCTAATCTTTGATCGGCCCCTGAGCCCCTAGGTCTGTAGGATGTGTCAGTCTGTGTCTCCATCTGGCCCATTATTCTCAAATAAAATCCTCATATTATTGAAAGATTTAGTTAATGAAAAGCATATGGCGTCAAACTAGGTCATTCTAGTTTAATATCCATCATCGATCTCAACAGGATGCATCCTTCCTAGCAGACCTCATCGATCCTATCCGTCACCCTAATCCTATGGCAAAGGACGTTTTGATTTTAATTGTGATCTTTTGATATTTTGGAGTTTATTTGTCATTTGAGCTCATTATCAACACTTGTCATGGTCACCTTGATCCATCATATCATGGTGTGTTTTGACTAGTCGACATATGGGTTCATCTTGGTCTTTTCTTTGTTGTTGCCTTTTTTGGTTGTCCCACGTAGTACCCACCAGGATCCATGGGGTCTTGTGTTATGTTGGGGAATCCTCATGTGTTTGTGGTTATCCCAATGACTGGCCCGACCAAGGTCATCGTGACCTTGGAGTGTTGGGGTAGCCCCCTTTTGCTTGCTATGTTTGTTTCATGCATTGGATGCCTACTGGCCCTGGTCTTATATATCAGGGTATCTGGTATCTTATGCTATAGAAAATATCAATGCTCCAAAGATGGCAACTCATATTAGGATTGCATTCCATCATCTATCACATTGCATTCACCCTATGATTTTGGTTGTGCAAATACTTTCTCCCCCTCTTTCCCATTCTTCTTAGGATACTAATAATTTTTGACAGATGCCAAATGACACCCATTTTCACAATCACTATATACCCACCTTCCATTATCCTATCAGTTCTTATTGGCACTTATGGCCATGTTACTTCCTATAAAATTACAAAAGCATTATTGCATATCAAAATTATTCTATTAACCACGCATCCATCACCACCTGCATCACCACATGTTAGATCCATGCATACATCACCACCTACATCACAAAGTGTCAGACTCATCATACATCACATCCTGCATATGTAAAATGTTTATACAAAATCCATCATACACATATACATACATGATAAATAAGTTAACTAGGCATCCATACATATAAATAATCATAAATGCAACATGTGTGCATATCATATCACCATATCCGCATTAATAAAATACATACACCCAATCATCCACATAAGCATCTAATATCATACACATATGCATAAATAACCCAAAATACCCATCCACATAAGCAGGAAATATCATATACACATGCATATAATCACCCATCACAAAAAGAAACATACTACATAATGCCAATAAGAACTGTCTCATGTCATAGTTAAAATAATATAATGTGTGTCACATACATCAAAATCTATCATATATCCATCACATAATCAACTACAAAATTCAGAGATGTGGAACCTCTCTGATCTTTGTCGATAAATCCTACATGCTCCACCCTGCATCTGTCAAAAACTCAGTAACCTGTCACCTCTCGAATGAGCTACCCACATCTAATCTCTATGGGGAATCCAATACTGATCTCCTATCTTGTGTAGCACCCGGTGAATCACTGTAACCCCGAGTCCGTGTCCCCAACAACTGAGATGGTGCTGGCATCTAGGGTGCCTGTCAGGTATACTGAAATATCTGTTGGGTCAGGTCTAGAACTGAATGGTAGTATGCGGCCATTCAAAATCCTACCTCTCTCACATTATCCTCTCGCTCCGCAACCTAAACCCGAGCGAAATTCTGCACCTAACGATATCTATCTCAATCCCTCGTAATCATCCTCCTCTCCTGCTCCCAAGCCTCCTAGAATAAGCATAACTGCACCATCTCCCCCTGCATTCGATCTCTCATCTCCTCAGCAGCCACTGCCCTGGCTACTATTGCATCCCTCTCCCCCTGTAATCCATGTAGATCTCTCCCTATCACATCACTGCCCTGCATAGACTACCATTGAATCACTGCTACATCCTGCTCCCCTGCAGCGTCTGCATCCGTCTCTCTGCAACATCTCCCTCTCTCTGTGTAGCCTGCGCCTAAACCACTGCTCCATCCCTCTCCCCCTGCAGCTTCTGGACTCTCAAAAATGTTGCATCTCGCTCACCCTGCAGTACTAATACCTCTGAGGCTACCTCCTCTCTCCTCCTTTGAAGAGACTAAATTTGTGCCTATATTAACTCTCTCTCATCCTGCAACACCTGAATTCATGTCTGTGCTATATCCCTCTCTGCCTCCACTGTCTGTACCCATGCATGTGCTACATCTCTCTCTACCTGCATAATATGAACCTGCTCCCTCACTTGTCTCTCCCTCTCCTGCATCACCCCCATCTCTCCCACTGTCTACTCTAAGCAAAACACTCGGTCCTGTAGCTCATCTCGCTCCTGCTGAAGATCATCCACCTGCTATCCACTACCTGCTGATACATGATCAGTCATACCCACTGACCCCCCTCTGACCTACAATATAACGGTCTCTGCCTATAGTCTGTCACGGTCCTAACTGATAGCAGCTAACTCATCTCGTAGCCAATATATGTTAGCCAGCAGTACCTCCCTCTCTCTCCCCATCACCTCTACCATAAATTTATAATCCCTCTGACCTGCTATTGGTGCTCTCGATAGCTCGACTTTGAGTCTGATCACCTCTCCCTCTACCACCCTCAACCCTGATCTATACTTTGAAGACTCTCCATAGTGTCTCTTGGCTGAACAATTGAATCCCCTGAGGCAATGACAGGAACCACTGCCAATGGCTCTGCATCCCAAATATCTATATCTGACACATCTCCCTCTATCTCCATAGCATCATCGCTCTCCCTATCCTCCTCTTCCTACTGATCCTCCAAATCCTCCATGGAATGATGAACTTGCACTCTCTGTGACTGACCATGCCTCCCCACTCTCATCAATCTCCTCGACTCTCCTATCTCTAGCTTCTCCTCATCCTCACTCTCCCCTATCTCTACAACGGGAGGCTCCTGCCCTAATACCATATGCCCCCCCTCTGTCATCCCCTACTCCCCATCCTCTCTGGCTAACTCCTGGCCTCAGTCTCCTCTCGAGCAGCCTCCTACTCTGTCACAGTCTGTACCCCCATCAGTCGCCTCCTGCCCGCTATCAACTCTAGCTAACTCCTGGCCTCCATCTCCTCATGACCTCCATCTTGCTATCTCTCCCCTCCCTACTTCACCCATACCAACACTCTCCTCTATCGTACTCTACCCCCTATACCAGTCTGTTGGCCCGCTCTACCCTCCACTGCGTGTATCATCTCCACCTCTGACTCCTCCTGTCCTCCTGCATCTGGCTCTGAATCTCTCCTACCCTCCTGTCGTACCGCCTCTCTCACCCTCCTCCACTGCCCCCTAGTCCCCCTCCTCCTCCTCCTCCTACCTTCCCATCCCACTACCTCCATCCTCTCTCCTCCCATCTCTGGCTCGGGACCTCTCCCACCCTCATGTTGTACTCCCTCTCTTGCCCCATGCCGCTCATCCTCTGATCCAAATCCGACGACTCCTACAATCAGCACCAATGGTGTAATCCTCTCCCATAGGTGGTTGCAAAACCACCGGTCATATTGCTCTATCACCCCTGCATCCTCTGCTCCCACACATCTCCTAGGATTGGCTATCTGGATTGTCGCTACCCATGATGCTCTAGCCTCTGTCGGGCTAATCGCACGCCCCCATGGTCGCTCTCTGGTGAGCCATCAAAACATTACCGACGCACCAGGAATATCTTGTGTCAAGCCAAACTGTCTCATCACCCTATCTGGTCGATGCATCTCCACTATCCGTAGAAGAATCCCAATCAGGACACACTTAGCCATAAAGTACCCACTCTGTATGCTCTCTCCATCCCCTAAAGCGTCGATGCATATAAGGTCGCCACACTATGTCTCCCTCCTCCAAATCAACCACCATCCTCCTCCATCCCTCCACATCTCCCAACCCTCTAAGCTGAATAACCCAACCCCTCGCCTCTCCATACCCCCATGCCAGCGACTCTCTATCATCCACATCTCCCTCCTAAATTACAATTGGTCTTGTTACCATAATATGCTCCCATGCCCACACCTGTAATAGGGTCATGTGTGTCAAACTCATTACCTCCTGATAAAAAATCAGATGCATATCTCTATACAATTGGGCTAGGACACAAGCACCCCATGCAATTTGTCCCTCACGCCACTCCACAATGTGTCGAATTGCCTCCATGAACCGCAAACTGCAGTACCACCTGCTACGATATGGCAGCAATATCCCATTGATCAACCCAGCTAAGAATAAAGGCAAAGGTGGTACTCCCACTGTCAGGCATCTATCTAGGTCCAACTGCTGACCCTAAAGAGGCAACGCAACATGTCCAAATAACACTGTCAGATCTGCCTCAACTCGGCCCCGCTCAACTCCACATCACTCAACAAAATCCCTGATATCGGCAGCTTCAGGTTGCGCCATACATCCTCTAGTGTCACCGTAATCTCCCCCGTCGGCAGCCAAAATGTCGATGTCTCTGAGCTCCATCTCTCTATCAAGGCTGTCAGCATCGTTCGATGCGCCCTCATTAGTAGCACCTCTAAAAAATGCAATAACCCCACATGCTCTAAGGCTGCATGATCCATGCCTGTCATCATTGCTATAGCCGCTGTCAATGCCTCCAATCGTCGCTCATGTGTCCATATCCACCCTAAACCCGGCATCCACATCAACCATTTATCAGTACACAATCTTCCCAGCTTAGAACATCTTTACTTTTATTCTTTCTTCATCCTCATCTTGCCCCATATCGGGGTGGTCTCTTCTTTCTAACATCCATCACCCCATCCCTCTTCCCCCCTTTCTTCTTTTTTGCGATGACTCCACCCCTACTTGAGGCAACTCCAACTCTGCTCCTGCGGTGGCTCTGCCCATGCTCCCAGGGCATGTCTGTCCCTCCCCAGGGCGGCTCCGCGCCCGTCAGGGCGTGTCCGCCCCTCCCCCGGGGCGGCTCCGCGCCCATCAGGGCGTGTCCGCCCCAGGCTGCCGGGGCGTGTCCACCCCTCCCCGAGGTGGCTCTGCCCCAGGCTATCACAGCTAGGGCTTTTGCGCCCCAGCTCAGGGCTCGCCCACCCCTGGCTATAGGGGCGGCTCTCCCCTGTTGGGGCATGTCTTCCCCACGACTAGGGTGGCTTCGCCCCTGCTGGGACGTGTCCACCCCATGGCCGGGGCAGCTCCACCCTTGGCTAGGGTGTGCCCGCCCCAGCTCGGGGAGCATATGCCCCACTGTGTGGCGACGCGCCCACTCTCCCCCCCCAAAAAAAAATTCTTCCTTTTTTTTTTTCTACCAATTCTGACCTACCCATTTTCCCATTTCCCCTGCCCACCAAACCCATATGGTACATTTTTTTACCTATCTTAAAAATATGCTTAAATATTTACAATACATAGCATGGGTTTTCATACTCACCTTGTAGGGCACCACGAAGTGGGTCTAGCGTCTCCGCAGGTCATCTGCTTGGTGAATGATCTCGGTGTCATAATCTCGCGACATTGTTGCTCCTTCTCCTCTCTCTCTTTTTCACCTTTCCTCACCTGCTACAGTAACAATGAAGCAAGGTAATTCTTCAAATTACCTTTTAACCCCTCTTTTCCCCCCTTTTTCAAATAAAAGGTATTTTTTACTTTTTATTTACCTTTTTTTCCTTCCAATTAATCCCCTTCTTTCCCGAGTCTGCCATTTGCAAACCGTACGTCCAATCACCTCCGTTCAAAAGGAAAAGTTGCTTAGTTTTTCACCCTCTATCCAACGGTCTCCTCCATTTCTTCCTATCGAGAAGTCGTCTGACGCCCCCTTATTTCTTCCTCAACCACCCTCTCGAGGGAGCATACCCTATCACTTTCTTCCATCCATTTGAAGCAGGCACTGGGGCATCCCTCTCCTTCTCTTTCAGGCTGGCACATCAATCCCTATCACTTTCTTCATCCCTGACATTTTATTTTTCTTTGAAACATTGTTATTTTAACAATATTTTGAAGAGGGGCAAAGTGTAGACACCCAAATTTGATCACTCCCATATGATCAAATTTACCTCTTTATTCATCAATTCTGTCAATATTAATTTATTTAATTAATATTACACTTCCCACATTACTCTTAAAGTATTTAATGTAATAATTAAATACTTTATCTAGTGCCCTTATCTTCTCTAAATTAAATAAATACACCAATTTATTTAATTTAGTCATCCTAATCTATTGAATTAAAATCAATTTAAAATTCTTCTTTTCTCCCTCCTTGTCACATCCTCCATAATCCATCTTTAATATGAATTAATTTATTTAATTCATATTTAAGGTGTGCATCCTCTTAATCAAGAATTAATGTCACAACCTCCTACATTTTCCACTTGTCTTTAATCTTCCATTAATTATCATAATCAAGTATTTGCACAACTTTAATCAAAGTCATTAACCTTTTTTAGCACCACTTTTTTGTCAATCTTTCCATTTTTCCTTTTTAGACATTGACCCTCTTTCCCATGAGAATTTTTAATTCTCATTTATTCATCATATGTCTCTCCTCCCCATGTGAATTTTAATTCACATTTTTTCTTTCCAAGGCTTCTAGAATGTTTGACATGTCACCTCATGCACATGTGACCAATTCCCACCTTTTTGGAGACTGTCTCTTATCCTTTAGACTCTCTTAAGAATGTAAATTTTTAATTCACATTTATTTCTCCAACCACCTCTCCTTTTCCCATGGAGATTTTTGAGGAACTCCAAAATTCCTCAAATTTCCCTTTCACTCTCACTTGGGAACAAGAAATTCCTTTTTGAGGAGATCTTCTCACTCCCCAAAGTACTTGGAAGGTACTTGTCCTTCCTCCACCTCATGTACCTTTTGGCCACCTCAATTGCACCTCATCTCCTCTTAGCCACTTCACCATCCACATGTCAAGATGTGAGGGCTTGTGAGTTTTCAACCCACCATAGCCCTTCATCTTGACCTTGTTGGATGAATCTCAACTGTTGAATTCTCTAGAGAATTCAAATTCTTCTATATATACCCCATCTTCAAGGGCATTTTGACCACTTTCATTTTGAGCAACCTTATGCTGCCAATTTGCATTCTCAAGTATTTGCTACCATTTAGCCATCCATTTAGTCATTTTGCATTACCAATCTTGCATTTAATAACATCAAAAGCCATCTAAAGAGCATACAAAGTCAATCCAAATCAAGGGCCAACCAAGGAGTCTTCAACAACAAGGAAGGTATAATTGATTTACATTTGTATTTCATCTATTTTCCTTATTTTACCATTCTTTAGGCTAATCATTGAAGTGTTCTTAGTGTTTTATCATTTGCATTTTTAGTTATTTTGCATATTAAAATAGAGTAAAATTCTAAGGTACACACCTGTAGCAGTCTGTACAGTCCTTGCTCCAAACGCCCAACCTCCATTCAAATGATTATTTTGGCTTTGTATATCCTATCCCCAACTTTCCAAACTGTTTGGGATTGATTAAGTTGCATAAAAGTGATTAAAACTCATAAAGACTAGTTACCTGCCCAAAAATATTTGAATTTCCAAACTTACATTTTATTGATTTGTATTGACAAAAACCTATCTAAACTTCAATATTTAACCTTAATTGATCTAATTAAAACATTATAGACCTACCTACACCCCTTGGACACTATTGGTCCACTTACAAGGTTTTTTTGGTCCTATGGTCCTTTCAAGACCCTTAGGACTTTTGATAGTCACATTACCTTTATTCATTCCAAATGCCATTATAGGCTGCAAGATACCATAATTGATGTTTTGATTTGATGGAAAGGTCCTCCTGACCCCTGCACACTTCTGACCTTTGAAGAGCTCCTTGAAGGCCTTGGGTGCTCCTACACCAGGCACTAGGTTAGGAAACTGAGAAACAATGGAAGGAAAACCATCCCAAGAATCCGACCAAAACTGAGCCTCAAATCCACTTTTGCAGATCCAAAATAAGTCACCCTTAATGAGAGCATCCCCTTTTTTAAGTGTTCCCCAAATCACCAATCCTTTCCCCACTAAGGAATAGCGGGGAATATCCATTGAGGGATCCCTGGAAAATATTTATGAAGTAAAATCTTGGCCCAGGTCTGATCCTACTCCACACACCACCTCCAGTACAGTTTGGCAGCAAGCGCAACCCTAGACAAAGATGAATGCCTTAATCCAAGACCGCCATATTGCCTCGGGCTACATACAAGCTCCCACCTAACCAAGCTCCATTTGGATGAAGGTAAGTTACCTGCCCATAAAAATTGTCTAGCTAAATCATCAAGTTCCTAAAGAAAACCAGCTAGGGCAACCTGGAGCATACATCTATAGATGGGGAGAGCTTGAACCATAGATTTGATCAACTGAACACAACCAGCAAAGGACAACCATCTATGGGTCCAATGGTTAACCTTTTTCTAAAACTTTTCTAGAATATTCTACCACGATTCCCTCAGCATCCTTTTAACAGAAATAGGAATTCCAAGATAGATCAAAGGGAGGGACCCAATCTGAAACCTCAAGATATTGGCAATCCTCCGTTGAATCAGACCAGGAGTATTGAAGAAGAAGATGGAGGATTTACCTTCATTAATCATCTGACCAGAGGCAGTCAGATAAACATCCAACACCGCACGCAAGTTTGTAGCCTCCCTAATTGTAGCCATACCCATCAAAGCAGTATCATCCACAAATTGTAAATGAGACAGTGGGGGAATATTACCACCCCAACACCATCCCCGAATGACCCATCTCCACATTCCTTCTCAACAACTAACCCAAACCTTCAACAAAGAGAAAAAAAATACAGAGATAACGGATCACCCTGACGCAATTCTTAGGAAGCTCTAAAAAACTTTGAGGGCTCACCATTAATTAAAATGGAGAAGGAAACGAAAGTCACCCAACTCATGACCCACTAAATCCACTCATCCCCCAAACCAAAAGCACCAAGAATCTTCCAAAGGAAGGACCATCGAACTCTATCATATGCCTTTTCCATGTCCAACTTAACGAACATTTCCTTATCATTTGAGGTAGCCATAGAATGAATGGTCTCTGTAGCAATAACCACCCCATCCAAAATTTGCTTGCCCACAACAAAACCACTCTACTCCTTGGAGATTAACACTCTAAGCCAATTTTTTAGCCTATCCACAATTACTTTAGAGATAATTTTGTAAATCACATTACAAAGAGAGATGGGTCTAAATTGGCTTAACCTATTTGCTCCATCAAATTTGGGGATGAGAGCTAGGAAGGTGGAATTCAAAGCCTATAACATCTGCTTATTCATCTGAGATTCTTGGACAATAGCCAATAAGTCTAGCTTGATAATATCCCAAAATTCTTGAAAGAACTCCACCGAAAATCCATCAGGGCCAGGAGCTTTCCCTTTCTTCAATTGGAACACCATTCTCTCGAGCTCTTCTATCGAGATATCACCCATAAGACACTCATTCATCTCCATAGTAACCAAAGAAGGGATACAAGATAGAACTTGGGCCTCCTCCACAGAAACCCCCTGCGAATCCTCCCTAAATAAGGTAACAAAGTACTGCACAGCTTCACATGAAATATCCTTGAAAGAGGATAGATGCTCACCAGTGTCATTCACTAGAACATACAGTAAATTTCCATTTCGCTTGGCTTTGACTGAATTGAAGAAGAAGGCCATATTTTTATCTCCCTCTTGAAGCCATTCAATCCTTACCTTTTGTTTTCAATAGATTTCCTCCCGCAATTCACACTCCTCCAACACTTTCAAAGCCCTGGCCTCATCTTGAAGTAAATTAGCAGTCACACCTTCCTCCCTGATCACTCTTGTAATGCTATCTAGCTCAGCTTGGGCAATAGCCTTTGCATGGAAAATGTTCCCAAAGCACTGCCTATTCCAACACTTAAGCTAATATTTAACAAATTGGAGAAGCTTAGCAAAAGTATACATTGTCATACCATAAGCAGGTCTACCCGTTCTCCACCATTCAGCAACATAGTCATGAAGAGAGGGTTCACAAAGCCACATAATCTGAATCTTAAAAAGGGGAAATTGAGGCACACTAACTGAAGAAACAACAAGCTTGATAGGCCAATGGTCAGACCCCCTCCAATCCAAAATTTTTGAATTAGAAGACCATAATCCACCAACCCAGAAACAGGAAACCAAGAATCGGTCAAGTCTTTTGGAAATGCAATTATCCCCAATCCTTCGATTGTTCTAGGTGAATAGACCATTATTAGGCTTGACATCAACAAGATTCAAAGTAGAAATATTATCTTGATGAAGTAGTGCAGAAGGCTCAAACCTTCCAATACCCCCCCGCTTCTCAACCAGCTCAGAAATAGCATTAAAGTCCCCAGCCATAATCCATTGATGAAAAGGCACCATACTCTGAACAAATCTAATATGAGCCCACAGAATTTGCTTTCCTTGAAACTCGATAGGCACATAGATATTAGAGAGGAGGATAGACTCCCTAGTCTCAAAACAAGAAGTGATCATCGAGATAGAAGACTTGCTGGAAAACCACCAGAGAGGGCGGATCCTCTGAGGATTCCAAAAGAAAGCCACTCCACCCACAAATCCAAGAGCACCAACACACTGACATTCACCACTGCCCCACAGCTTAGGGGATAAACCAAGCATGCATTCCATAGATATCTTAGTCTCCTACAGGAACAAAACATCAGGAGATTGACTTCTAACCAACTCACAAACAGCCTTTTATCTGGGGTCGTTGTTTAGGCCCCTTACATTCCATGAGAGTACAATCATTTCAAAGAGCTCAAGAAGTGTGAATCCAAAGTCTTAACCGACCCTGACTCCACCAGATTTTCCCTAGCTAACTTAATCTTTTCCATATCCTTTTTCCTGCCAAGCTTTGAAGATTTCTCCCCCAACCCTTTTTTGATATCCTTTTGATGGAGGCCCAAAGGAGAAGGAGAAGACCTGTTATTTTTCCCTACATCTGCTCTTGTATGCAAAGCCAAACTAGGACCATCTCCCCCAACCTTCTTCATTTCCATAGTAGGAGCTGACACCACCTGGACATCCATTTGAAGGTCGGTCACCATTTACACCACTCCAATAACTTGTGCATCCTGAGAATCCCCAAACAGAGAACCCTCATGCCCAGAACACACAATACCTTGATCCAAATTAACCAAACTTGGGTTCACTTCTTGCTGACCAAGATCATCCAAAAGCTCGAATCTATTAAAAGAGTCTTCATCTTGTCTTTCCTTCAAGGTTCTCTTTTAACCTCAGTTTCTATTACAATTCTTTATGGGTACGAAGCCATCTAAACCATCCCCATCCCCAGGAATGGGATTCTTTCCCTTATCCTCCCTAGGTGGGTTACGGGGAGGTTGAGAAATTGGAGGCTCCATAGGCCTAGCCCTTGGACATATTCATTGCAAATGACCATATTCATGGAAAAGACGACATTGGAATGGAAGGGTTTCATAGTCCAATGACTGTAACCAAGAGTAAGGACCCACAGACATGTCCAAAGAATATGGTAATGGCTTACTTAGATCAATTTCCACACACATGCGAGCAAAAGTTATCACGTTTTTAAACTGAGTCTACTGCGAAGAACCAACTGGCTTTGTGAGCATCAACCCCAACAAATGCAAAACATCATCTTGCCAACATTCCATAGGAAACCGTGGAAGCCAAACCCACACCAGGACACGAGTCAGAAGCTCCTCAACAGGGTTAAAACCAGCATGCCACGGTTTCAGAAACAAACCAACTTGATTATAGAAATAGGGACCCCCTTCAAAAACCTTATTGCGATCCACCATACGATCAAAGGTAATCATGAAATAATTGTTTGCCATAAGCTTTATATCCATCTCACCCACTGGCATCCAAGTCTGTCGGGCCCAAGACTCTAAAAATTGCATTGATATCCGCATACCCAAAAACTTGCAATAAAAAGAGTGCCTCGAATAATATTCAATATCCTCTACAACCATCTCCAATGGGTTAACTAGTTTTGGCCTCTCCTTGCAACGTTCTAAGCATCCATTGATTTAGTGATCCGAGCTCCACTAGAAGAGCTCACTCCATCTAGCCCCAGTTCCAGCAAGAACAAATTATTATTGAAGACTTTCGAAGCATGCGGAGGAGACTTCGCACCAATTGCTGAACAAAAATTCATAATAGGGTTAGCACCCGAGGTCTCCCCAGGTGACATAATACCTAGCTTACAGTGGGCATGCAAAGCCCCCAAGAAATAAAAATTCAAGACAAGGGTTTCAAAGACCCCACCCAATGCTCACCACTATCTGCTGGCAAAAAGAACAAGAAGCACCACTGATAGGAGGCCACCCAAAAGAAACCAGACACCAAATGCCCGCTCCACACCACACACCCACGACTCCCAACAGCACCCCACTCACTAACCAATGCTAAGAAACTACTCCACACATAGGCATAGAAAGAAAGCATCCCCCATAGCAGCAAAAAGCAGTTCCTCTCCCCCAAACGCAGGCACAGACCCCCCCTCCCAACGCAGATCCAGGCAAGAACAGGAAATGAGCTAGGGCACGACCACCCTATTTTGGCGGACAATGTAGACAAACAACATCCACTCCTCCATTCTTCCATCCATTTCATTAATAATGGAGGAATTTGAATTTGGAACCATTCAATGACCGTTAGCTCGATTTGAACTTCTATGGATTCCATCTTTGGTTCACATGTGCTTTCTTATAAGTCCTACTCTAATTCCACAATCTTACTAAGAGAAGTATTTAATTCTTCTTTTTGCCTTTTCCTTTCCTCTTCAAAGGCTGAAAACATGAGCATAAAATTTCCTTTTAAATTCTGAATTTATTTATTTAATTCATCCCTATGTATCCTATTTTCCTTATCACAGTTCTGAATTTGTAATTGCAGCTCACTAATAGATGTATCTTTTCCCTACATTTCCAACTTTAAATCCTGAATTTCTTGATTCCTTTCATTTATTACAGTCTTATACACCATTATTTCCTCTTATTGTAATTTCGTTCTTTCTTTATTTTCATGCAACTGATTTCTTAACTCTTCTATTTCTAATTTCAATTTTTCAAACTCCATGTTAATATTTCTAGTTTCAACAATTTCCATAGTTTTATTAATAACTAGAGACAATTCCCCTAACAAACTATCATCAATTTCCCTAAAAAGTGGAGATTGTTCTTTTTCTATTTCCTGTTTTTCTTGTTCTGCAGCTTCCTCTTTAGATACCAAATGAAAATACACTTCTTCAACAAATATTTCTTTTTCTGAGGATTGGTGAATTGACTCCTCAATTTCTGAATTCCTCTTTTGCTTTTTATCTTTTGACCTCTTCTCTTTACTTTGTGCTGGGGTTTCTATAGATCCAGAGGATAATCTTTTACTCCTCCTTAAACGAGGAGTATCCTGATAATTTAAAATAGTTGGATCACTTAGAAGAATAGTTCTTCATTTCCTCTTCCTGACAGGGTGAGTATCCACATTCAGATTCATTATCTCCACATCCTCTATTTAGGCTGGAGTTTCAAACTCATCTTTTCTAAATTTTGGCGCTTCCTCACCAACTATGGTGGGAATTTGGGGTTCAGGAGCTCTAGGGTTTTCGAGGGAAGTTGCTCCGGAAGGTGAAGCAACTTGTTTTGAGGATTCTCCTAATTCTATCTTCCTTCCTAATGTAGGCTTATCAAACTTCCCCAAAAAAATTTCCCATTTGCTTTGAGGTTTCTTACGAAAATAATATTTACAAATCAATTGAATTAACCCATGGTGTTTTAGTGGTCCTGAACCAGTTTTGTATCTCTCTATTGAATAATTAATAGAATCATTTAAGAAATGAGGCAAAGTAACCCTTAGAGCATGGTTTTCTTTCCCATGCCACAAATGTGTTAATATGTGGAATGCTAGTCCTACCACAGTGGAAAGTTGACCTTCACAAGTAAAATATCTAATGATCCATGCAACAGCAGTACCCCAGGGTTCTAAGATGGAAGCTCTCTGAAACCCTTTATTCTGCCCCCTAGTACTGAAAACTATCATGGGTTGAGGATCTCCCTGTCTAATGAATAATTCTAATAGTTTCTTATATGGAATTTGTGTAGTTTCAGATATTTTAATACCAGAATCTTCCAACCCTGAAATACAAGAGATAATTTTTGAACTCACCTTGAAACGCTTCCCATGCAGAATCACCTAACCGTTAGAGTAGCTTTTTGCAAATGCATTTACCATATTTTCATTATACCCTTCAAATTTCTTGATAAAGTCCAACCAGCCTACTTCCTCAAAGAGTCGAGAGATATTTCTTAACCCCAATAGATTTTTTGCAAAAGCCGGTTTAGATTTCTTCTTTGTGCCACCCATTTCTTGTCTTTTTTGCTTACCACCCTGCTGAAAAATTCAACAATGCCAAGGACTTGTGCACCAGTATTTTTGAAGATATGATCAGACTGTAATCATTTACTCTACTCTTGCTCGGAGCTTACTATGTAATAATTTCAATTTGCATGAAGGGCCGCAAAAAGAGTAGTGTACTTAGCAATTAATCACTAGGTGGCTCAATTTACTAAATTGGGAAAAAAAACTCTTGCCAATCAATTATATTTTATTTGAGAATAACTACTTATTTAAAGTAAAAATTTGTACTTACTTTCATTCCATGATCGCTTGAAGATCTTGTACCTCACGATTTGACAAGATGATGCAAGGGGATTGGCTAAGGTGATAGTATAATTATTATGACATGAATGAAGAAACTCATGGATGACAGAGTTATTAATAAAGATAGGTTATGACAGCGGCTTTTATTTACAATGATAGAAGGCACATGTACCAATGTATGATAACCAAAGTATCAAAAATATTTGAAAATTTTTCTAGAAAGGAGTTGGCAAAATGAAAATGGATAAGTTCTAGAGCATGTGTAAAGCATGCATTCGGACCAAGAAAGTGGTCAAAGTTCCGGAGCACACGTAAGACATGCTTTAGGAACCAGAAAAGTGGATAAGTTTTGGAGCATTGCTAAAAGATGCAACCAAAATGGTGATCAAATGAAAGTTTCAGAGCATCGTTAAAGGATGCAGCCAGAGCAATGACCAAATGAAAGTTTCAAAGCATCGTTGAAGGATGCAGCCTGAGCAGCAACGAATGAAATTTCTGGAGCATCGTTGAAGGATGCAACCGAAGCAACAACCAGATGAAATTTATAGAGCATCGTTGAAGGATGTAGCTAGAGTAGCAACAAATGAAACGTCTAAAGCATTGTTGAAGGATGCAGCCAGGGTAGCGACCAGATGAAAGTTCTAGAGCATCATTGAAGGATGCAGCCAAAGCAGCAACAAATGAAAGTTCTAGAGCATCGTTGAAGGATGCAACCCAAGCAGCGACCAGATGAAAGTTCGGGAGCATCATTGAAGGATGCAACCAAAGCAGTAACGAATGAAAGTTCTGGAGCATTGGTGTTCAAATCATCAAGTTTTGAAGCACTGGCCAACTGAATGCTCAAGTTTCGGAGCATCATGCAATAGTGCTTCGAAAGTTGTTATTCCTTTATGAAAGGTCCTGCCAAATGAAAATATGTGTTAAATCTATAAATTTATGAAAGATGCTAAAAAAAACTAAGGAAATTTTTATTTTTATTTAATTTTTTAAGATATCATACAATTATTTAAATCAATATAGACTCTACCATAGTAGAGTCAATACATTGGATTTCTCCTTGCATTTCTACCAGCTTCGTAAATTCTTCTTTATTAACTAGTTTGTAATAAATACGTAGGCGATGACCATTTACTAAGAGAGTTCGTGAATCACCATCAATAGGTTTTAACTAAACTGTGCCATTCGAAAAAACCTCAAAAATTTCATATGGCCCCAACCAATGAGTTCTAAGTTTTCCTTTATGAACTTTATATCTTGAATCGAATAATAGGGCCCAATCACCATTATGAAATTCTCTTTCCTTAATGTATTTGTCATGCCAAACTTTCCGTTGATGTTGAACTAATTCCATTTGATGAACATCATCTAGACAAAGCTCATCCAACTCATTTAACTGTAAAACTTGTTCTATTTGAGCTTGTTTCAAATCTAGACCCAATTCCATAGCTATTTGTAGGGTCTAAAGTTCAAATTCAATGGGAAGAAGAGGTTTCTTTTTAAAAATAAGCTCGTAGGGATTGAATCTAGTTGTATATTTCCATTTTGTATTATATGCCCAAATAGCTTTAGGCAACTTCCTAGCCCAATCTTTTCTTCCTAACGAGACAGTTTTTGTTAATATGTTTTCTAACTCCCTATTTGTCACCTCTACCTGATAATTTGCTTGAGGGTGATAGGGGGATGAATTTTTATGGCTCACCTAAAAATGATCTGTAAATGCTAGGAGCACTTTGGACATAAATTGGGGTCCCTGATCTCTAACAATAGTTTGAGGGGCTCCAAATCAAAGAAAAAAATTGTTATAGAGAAAATCAGCAACTTGCTCTTCTCTAGCCACTCGTAAAGCTTGAAATTTAGCCCATTTTGTCAGATAATCAGTACAGACTAATATGTATCCTTTCCCTTGTGAGGAAGGATCTATGGAGCCAATAAAATCTAACCCCCATTTTTCAAAATTTTCCAAAGTTACCTAGGGCTGCAATGGCATCTCTGTCAAAGCGGTTGGTCTTCCTACCCTTTGAAATTCATCACAATGACAAACATAATTTCTAACATCTTTATGCATTAATGGCCAATAATATCCAATACCTATTATTTTATGAGAAGTTATTTTTGTAGAATAATGACCCCCCGAAGGATCATCGTGACAGGCCCTTAAAATACTATAAGTTTCATCAGCCTTGACACATCTTCTCAAAACCATATCAGGTCCACAATGAAATAACATCCCATTAATCCATTTAAATGGTGCACATTCTCGAATAAGTCACTTTCTTTGTTTAAATGTAAATTCAGGAGGTACTTCAAAAGTAGCCAAATAGTTGGCAATATCAGCAAACCAAGGAACCTTTATAGAGATAGAAAACAAATTCTCATCAGGGAACTCATCTTGTACAAGTGCTCGATCACCCTCCTCTTGTTTAATTTGAGATAGAAAATCTGCCACCTCATTAAATTTTCCCGGTTTGTCAAGTATTGTCATGTTGAATTCCTGAAGAAGTTATAACCATCTCATTATTCAACCATTAACTACAGGTTTATTCATTAAATATTTTACAGCTAAGTGATCTATGTAAACTGTAACTTAATATCCTATAATATAATGATGGAACTTTTTAATGGCATGAACCACTGCTAAGAATTCTTTTTCTATTGTCGTGTAATTTCTCTCAGCAAACATTAAGTTTTTACTAATAAAATAAATGGCATATTTACCCCCATCCTTATCTTCTTGCCTAGGTACTACTACACCAATTGTATCATCTGAAGCATCAACATAAATGTGAAAGGGAAGACTGCAATTTGGTCTGCATAGTATAGGAGCAAAGATAAGCCTTTCTTTTATCATTTCAAATGATTGTTGACATTCTGACGTCCAACTAAACTCCACATCATTTTGGAGTAGAGAAAACATAAGGGCCGCAATCTTACTAAAGCTTTCTATGAACCTTCTATAATATCCAGCATGGCCAAGAAAACTTTGAACATCTGTTTGTGTTTGAGGTACAGTTAATTGTTGTATGACTTCAATTTTTTTAGGATCAACTTTTATTCCTTCTGAGGAAATGTGATGGCCTAAGACTATTCCTTGTTCTACCATTATTAAGTACTTTTCATGGCTAAGGGATAGTCGATTTTCCTCACAAACCTGCAAAACCCTATCCAGGTTTTGAAGGGCTTCATCATAGGTTGACCCATATACTGTGAAATCATCCATGTAAACCTCCACGCAATCGTTAACAAGTGCTACAAATATAGCCAAGATGGCCCTTTGAAAAGGAGTCAGAGCATTACAAAGTCCAAAATGAAGAACTCGGTATGCATGCGTACCCCAAGGACAAGTAAATGTGGTTTTGTCTTGGTCTTTTGGTGCTACCTGAATTTGGTTGTAACCACTAAATCCATCTAGAAAAGAAAAATATTTCCTTCCAGCTAGATTGTCCAAAACTTGGTCAACAAATGGTAGAGGAAAATAATCTCTAAAGGTGGCTTTATTAAATTCTCTATAATCCACACAAATTCTCCACTTGCCATTTTTCTTTGGTACAACTACCATAGGTGACACCCACTTACTATCTGAGATAGGATAAATAAATCTTGCATGGAGGACTTTCTCAATCTCTACTTTAACAAGATCCTTTAATGTAGGGTTGAGTCGCCTATGTGGTTGACGAACAGGTCTTATATTACGATCAGTATAAATGTGATGAGTACAAACACTTGGGTGAATACCCCTCATGTCTGTATAATCCCAAGCAAAAGCTTTAGACCTTTTTAATAGTACATTAAATAATTTATCCTCTTGTACTTCTGTCAACCAGCTATTGATATTCACAGTTTTTCATGGTAACAACATAATTGTTTTTGTTCCTAGATAAGCCGAAGTGATAGTATGTAATGGTCGTAACAAAGTGTTGAGAGGACAACTATGAGGTATAAGTCAGTGAAATTTTGTAATATCATCAAAGAAATAACTCATTCTAGGAATCATATTAGCCAAGGGACAAGGCATCCCCATGGTAATATAATTTTGTTCCATTCCACTTATATCAATCGGTTGTCCTAAAATTTCTGGTACATCTTCTATTACTTCTTCACTAGAAATTATAGCCAAATGTGCCACCTCATTCACTAACTCATTCTCTAAGTCTTCTCCATGTTGCTTAATCACTACCATAGCCAAAGAGGCCAGACTATCCTTCCCACTAAATTCTTCTGGTTCATCAACCCAAACTTTATTATACTTAGTTGATTTAGTATGAGGATATAAAAATAAACGTTTACTATCTAGACCATGTGAAATGTTCATACCTCCTTCTCGACAATCAATTTTAGCAGCGACAGTAGCCAACCATGGTCTTCCCAAAATTATTGGATAACTATATTTAGGTGTAAGTGATTGAATTATTTGAAAGTCAACTGGATATTCCCATCCATCAACTTTAACAAGATTTTTTTTTTAACACCTTTTGGAATGGCTATAGACTGATTTACCATCTGTAAGACTGTAGTTGTAGGACTTAAATCTGTAATACTCAAATTCTCCATTACATCTAACGTCATTACATTAATAGCCGCTCCTAAATCCACCAATGCATTAGGTATTGCTACCTCATTAATTGTAATAGTAATCAATGGACTCCCAGGATCATCATATTTTGGAGCAACCATATTCCCAGACAAAAATTTAGCTAAATAACCATCAATATGCATAGTGTTTATTTTCTTTGGTTTCCTCCCTGGGGTTCTAATACATAGTTTTTTGATCAACTGATTTAACTTATGAATTTCCTTTATTGCCTGCAACAAAGGAACCTCTATTTGCAATTTTTTAATCTCTCAAATTAATGCAGTTTCAGAAGCTAATGACATTTCTGGAGTATCTTTCAGAATTGTTGACTTTAGGTGCTCCAAAAATGGTGCTTGAGTTTTCTCCTTTGGATGAATATCTTTACTAGACTCAATCAAAGACTGACCTTCCTCCTCCCAAGGCAAACCAACAGCTCCTGCTACTGATGACTTAGTAATATCCGTAGGTGGTGTAATATCTTTCTCAAATTTTTGAGAAAGAGGTTCGTCCACTATTTCCTCAATAGTGGGTGATTGAGGTGTCCTACTTGATCGTAACTGAACACTTCCACAATGAATTGCATTAAGGCCTGTGACATGATCTTGCTTTGCAGTGTATACTGGAGTATTCTATCTACTATTCTTTGGATTGGGAAGTGGTTGCACTAGAAGTTGAGGTTGATTCACTTGCTCAATCTGAGGAGGATTCTTAGGTGGTGGCAACAAGTTCTGTTGTTGATTCCTCCTAGGACCAGTGTAAAATTGATTATGTCCTTGATTCCACTGGGGAGAAATATGTTGTGGGTACCATTGTTGTTGTGACTGGTTTGGCCATTGTTGAGTTCCCCATGATTGGGTTGCCCATTTAGGAGATCCCCAATAAGGAGTTCACCATGTCAGTTGTAGAGGGTAGGGTTGATTCCAAGAGGGAGGCCATTGATTACCAGCCCAGTTATTTTGGGGTCTCCATGCAGAATTGATATTCTGGCCATAAGAAAAATTACCTCCCTGGCATTGATTTAGCACATTTATTTCTTCTTCAACCCGAGCAATTTTTTTCTTAGTATTCTTAAGATTAGTAAGAAGCTCACATTGATTGGTAGGGTGGCTTTGCTCACAAAGTTGACAAACATTAACCTTATCTAATGGGCACTCTCATAAAAGATGTTTATTCTGACACCTAGGATAATAGATTGACAAAGTATCAGGGTTACGGGTTTTTGCTTGTATACCATCCAACGTAGTATTCAATTGTACCAGTATATCTGTCTTCAAATTTTCTATTTCTTCACAAAGTTTACCTATCTCATTATTCTCTTTGAAAATATATTTTTTTCAGATTCCTCCACGAGTACGTGAAAAATTGCAACACAAATCACATATGTCTTAAAGGTTTAATTGAGACACATCTCCTTTTCCCATTAAATCAAGACTTCTTCTTGCATCATCATCGAGTCCTTTAAGAAATATAGTCTTGAGAATTTCAACACTAATTGTTGTTTCCCCACATCGTTTAGATAAGAAAAGAAACCTATCCAAATAGTCTTCTAGACTCTTGTCCTCATTCTGTGAAAATTTAAATAGCTCTTCCTTACGATCACTCACCCTACAATAACTCTGATATTTATAAAAAAACACAATCTCCATTTCTTCCCAAGTTGTAATACCTCCAGACGGTAGTCCCATAAACTAGCGCATGGTTGAATCCTTCAAAGTAGAAGGAAACAACTTCAGTTTTTGGTTATCATTTGTATAGTCATAGGTTTGACAAAGGACCTTAAATTCAAAAAGAAATTGGTCTAGGTCTTCCAAAGATAAACCATGAAATGTTGGAAGGAAAGCCAGAGAAATTTTTTTCATTGCTGTATCATCATTTGCATCAAGAGCAATAGGATAGGTGAACATCCTAGGTGGTGGAGGATCATTATTATTACGGTTTCCACCATTAGGGTTGGATTTTTCTCTCTGATCTCCCATGATGTTTAGAGGAATATGCTCCTCGACAAAAGGTTGTACCACAGGATGATCTTCTGGAAGATAATGGAAAGCCTCTAGTGGGTTAGGCTCAAGTAATTCGTCAGTAGAATAATCTTCTGAGCCTTGGGCCTCCCTTTGTATAACTAGAATGTATTTTGGGGGGGTCTTTGGTATAAATAATCCATGAGGACCTCTTTTCCTGACCATGCAGAAAAGGAAGCCACAGATAATATTTTTGTCCTAAAAGAGGTGTTCTAGGCATCTTCTATTAACACTTTAAGCAAGATAAGCAAAAGGGTCCCCGACAACAACACCAAAAAGTGATAGGTTGTCATTAAGTCCCATTACTTTAGAATAAAATATTCAAATTGTCGACCGAGTAGTGTTCAAGGCAATCTGCAATAGAAGAGTTCTAGAGTATCTCCCTCAAGTTCCTTAAATTTTTAAGAACAACTTTAAATTAATTCTAACTTCAAATTGTTTAACTAACAAACTAAAAAGTGATCTATTCCTAAGAAAATAGAAAATATTTAAAATATGAACATGAGTATACTAATTTAGAAAGCATAATAACTAAGCTAAACAAACATAGAATCAATTTAAACTAAGAAACTAATTATAAGAACATAAAAGCTTATAACAATTCATAAAACATTTTCTTAAATAATCAAAGTTCCAACAGTAAATAACAGAAACTATAAAAGTTAAAGAAATAACAGATACTTCAAAACTAAGAGTTCATAACAGTGAATTCAAATAACTCTCTAAAATATCAATATGATAAAAGAAAACTCTTATCTACTCTCGTCGAGTGGCCAACTCGTGGGACAACACATTCGTTCTTAGCTCACATCCACAGCTATTTCAGGAACACCTCTATTAACCATAGTTATCACCCATAACTCATAACTTAGAATTTAAGATAACAATCTCTTTATTTATAAATATTGGAAAACATTCTATCGGCATAACATTGCTTCCACTGTATATCTTACTTCCAACGACTATATCTTTTATAGAAAAACTGTAACTACATGCTATATTTCAGTGGGTATAGATAACCACTAAAAAATATCTAAAAATAGGTCTACATATATCTTATCTATCTTAAATCCCATTACATAGCATTTAAGAGGCTCAAGTCGAGCCATAAAGTCTTTATTCAAAAGATAACAGAAATAACATCTTTTAAGAACAACAGCATTTTTGGTCCATCATCCTGAAGTTTCAGAGCATACTTCCAGCATATATCTCTAACTATTCTGGAGCATGTGCCAGTTGGATACCTCAATCTATAAATTGATTGACTGATTATTATCTACAAAATACTTAAAACATCCCATTAAATCTATATTGGTAAATTATTTTAAGATATCAAAAGAAATAAAGTTTATACAAGTTCTTACTAAACTTAGCAATTATTTCTTCTAAAATTTAATTAATTGGCAAAGGATAGATATTTGCATATATGAACTAGGTCTTTGTGGTATTATTATGATGAGGTTATTTTTACCTCATCAACACTGAAACGGTCTGAGCCACATTCTACCAGTGAAGTCTCTTAAAAGACCAAAGTGCAAAATGGTAGCAAACTTCAATGAGTGATTACTCAAAAACCATGGCACTTGGAAACACTCCATCTAATGCTAGAAGATCATATAGGGCTCGTTTACAATAACCTCTCTCAGTTTTTGATAGCTCCAAGTCATTTTCCCATGGTGAATAGATTTTAGTTGGTGGAAAATAGGTCAGTTGTATATAGTGTAAATTTGGAAAGTGGTGTAACTTTCATTTTTTTTGTCATATGACTGAACTAACTATTCCAACATGTCCATATGGGTGTTTTTATGCTAGGAAAGGTCCTCTATCAGACCAAAACACATTGAAACAGTTCAAACCACATTCTACCAACAAGTCTCTTAAGAGACCAAAGTGCAAAAGGGCAGCAAACTTTGACGAGTGATTACTCAGAAACTGTGGCACTTGGAAAAACTGTCTAAGGCTATAGGATCATGTATGGCCCCTCTACAATAACCTCTCTCAATTTTTGAAAGCTCCAAGTTGTTCTCCCATGGTGAACAGATTTCAGTTGATGGAAAACGAGTCAGTTGCATGTAGTGTAAAGTTGGAAAGTGGTGTAACTTACAATATGTTTTTCATACGACTGAATAGACTATTCCAAAATGTTTGTATGGTTGTTTTTATGCTAGGAAAGGTCCTCTTTTGCACCTAAACATGTTGAAACAATCTAAGCCACATTCTACCGGGAAGTCTCTTAAGAGACCAAAGTGCAAAATGGTAGCAAACTTCAACGAGTGATTACTTGAAAACCGTGGCACTTTCAAACACTTTGTTTGAGGCTACGTGATCATGTAGGGACCCTCTACAATAAACTTCCTTGGATTTTGATAAATCCAAGTTATTTTCTCGTGGTGAATAGATTTCAGTTGATGGAAAATAAGTCAGCTGCATGTAGTGTAAAGTTGGAAAGTGGTGTAACTTTCATTTTATTCATCATACAACCAAAAATATTGTTCAAAAATGTCTGTATGGGTGGGTTTATGCTAGGAAAGTTCCTCTTTTACAACCAAACACATTGAAATAGTTTGAGCCACATTCTATCAGCAAAGTCTCTTAAGAGACCAAAGTGCAAAAGGATGGAAAACTTCAACGAGCGATTACTTGGAAACCATGGAACTTGGAAACACTCTATCTAAGGCTATAGGATCATGTAGGTCCCCTCTACAATAACCTCTCTCAGTTTTTGATAGCTCCAAGTCATTTTTCTATGGTGAATAGATTCCAATTGATGGAAAATAGGTCAGTTGCATGTAGTGTAAAGTTGGAAAGTGGTGTAACTTTCTTTTTTTTCATTATACAACCAAATTTATTGTTCCAACATGTTCGTATGGGTGGGTTTATGCTAGGAAAGATCATATTTCTTACCGAAACACACTAAAATAGTTTGAGCCACATTCTACCACCAAAGTCTCTTAAGAGACCAAAGTGCAAAAGGGTAGCAGACTTCAATGAGCAATTACTTGGAAATTGTGGCACTTGGAAACACTTTTTTTGATCACATATGGCCCTTCTACAATAACCTTTCTTGGTTTTTGATAGCTCCAAGTCATTTTCTCGTGGTGAACAAATTTTAGTTGATTGAAAACAGGGGAGTTGCATGTAGTGTAAAGTTGGAAAGTGGTGTAACTTTTGTTGTTTTGTTCGTCATATGACTAAAACGGCTATTAAAAAATGTATGTATGGGTTTTTTTATGCTAGGAAAGGTCCTCTTTCACACCCAAACATGTCAAAACAGTTTGATCCACATTCTATTGACAAAGTCTCTTAAGAGTCCAAAGTGCAAAAGGGCAACAAACTTTAATGACCAATTACTTAGAAACCATGGCACTTAGAAACACTTTATCTAAAGCTACAAGATCATGTAGGGCCCCTCTACAATAACCTCTCTTAGCTTTTGATAGTTCCAAGTCATTTTCCCATGGTGAACAGATTCCAATTGATGGAAAACGGGTCAGTTGCATGTAGTGTAAAGTTGGAAAGTAGTGTAACTTTTATTGTGTTCATCATATGACAAAACTGACGATTCCAACACATCCATATGGATGGGTTTATGCTAGGAAAGGTCCTCTTTCATACCCAAACATGCCGAAACGGCTCAAGCCACATTCTACTAGTGAAATCTCTTAAGAAACCAAAGTGTAAAAGGTTAGTAGACTTCAATGAGCGATTACTTGGAAACTATGGTACTTGGAAACACTTTGTCTGATCATGCAGGGCCCCTCTACAATAACCTTGCTCAGTTTTTGATAGCTCCAATTCATTTTCCCATGGTGAACAAATTTTAGTTGATGGAAAATGGGTCAGTTACTTGTAGTGTAAAATTGGAAAGTGGTGTAGCTTTTTTTTTTCCATCATGTGACCGAACCGACTATTCCAACACATTCATATGGGTTGTTTTATGCTAGGAAAGGTCCTCTTTCACACCTAAACATGTCAAAATGGTTCTACTAACAAAGTCTCTTAAGAGACCAAAGAAGGGAAAAAAACTTTGACGACAATTTCTCAAAAACCACGGCACTTGGAAATGTTCCATCTGAGGCTAGGGGATTATGTAAGGCCTATCTACAATAACCTCTCTTAGTTTTTGATAGCTCCAAATCATTCCAAGTCATTTTCCCATGGTGAACAAATTTTAGTTGATGGAAAATGGGTCAATTGCATGTAGTGTAAAGTTGCAAGGTAGGCTATTTTTTGTTTTGTTCTTCATGGGGCCAAATAGTTAGCGCCAACATGTCTAGGTGGGAACATCTATGCATGGTCATTGCACTTCTATTTAAAAGGTTTGTAGTCTTTCTGTAGACATCTAAATTTGGACACTTAATTTATCCAATTCATCCCCTTTCATCTTATTTTTGTTAATTAAGTAATACTGCTATTATTTAATTAATATCTTTAATTCTGCCAAATCCCTAAGGTATTTATTAATTAAATACGTTACCCTCTTTAATCATGTTTTCATCAAATAAATTAAATAAATAATATATTTATTTAATTCCTCACTTGTCATTTTCATCTAATCCTAATCCATCTCCTAATTTCTTCATTAGGGATGTGCACATGCCTAATCCTTGATTAGGATGTGTCACATCCTCCAACTTTTGCAAGTTGGCTTCTAATCCTCATTTATCTTCTAATTATTGATTAATTAATCTTAATCACACTCAACTCTCTCCATCCTCCAAGAAATTTTTAATTCCTTTTTATTCCTCCTAGAATCCCTTTTCCCATGCATCTTCTAGAACCTTTGACTTGTCACATCAAGTCACATGTGACAAACTCCCACCTTTTGGGGAACATTGTCTTATCCACCAGATTCTTCCAATCATTGTGAATTTTTAATTCACTTTTATTCACCCAAGATTCTTCCCATCTCCCAATGTACTTGCAAGGTACTTGTACTTCCTCCACATCATGTACTTCTCTTCCACCTCACTTACACCTCATATCCCATTAGCCACTTCACCATCCATATGTCAAGATGTGAGGGCTTGTGAGTTCTCAACTCACCATAGCCCTTCATCTTGACCTTGTTGGATGAATCTTCACCGTTGAATTCTCTAGAGAATTCAAATTCTCCTATAAATATCCCCTCCTTAAGGGCATTTTTAACACTTTGGATTTGAGCAACCTTATGCTGCCAATTTTTATTCTCAAACACTTTGAATTTTCATAACTACATGCTGCCAATTTGCATTCTCAATCATCCACTATCATCTAGCTATCCATTCTAATCATTTTGCACATCCAATCTTGCATTTAGTCACTCAAGAAGCCATCCAAGGAGCACACAAAATCATCCAAATCAAGGGCCAACCAAGGAGACATCAACAACAATGAAAGTGAAATCATTTGTATCTTTTTTTATCCATTTTCTTTCTTGTTATATCACTCTTTTGGCTAATCTTGAGGTGTCCTTGGTATTTTCTCATTTTACATTTCTTAGTTATTTTGCATATTAGAGTAGGATAAATTCTTAGGTTCACATTTTTGGCACGCCCAGTGGGACCCACAAACGGGTTCTTGCATTAACCTCCATTTTTGCTAAGTATTGTGCAGGAAAAGGTTGCAGAAAGGCATAAGCGCCCTCTGTTTTACCGCAGAAAGGTGGAAGCGCCCTCCTTTTTACTGCAAAAAGGTGGAAGCGCCCTCTGTCCTACTGTAGAAAGGCGGAAGTGCCCTCTACTTTACCGTAGAAAGGCAGAAGCGCCCTTGCCTTACCACAGAAAGGCAGAAGCACCCTCTTGTTTACTATAGAAAGGCAGAAGTGCCATACATCTGAAAGTTTTATCTTCTTCTAACAAGTTTGTTGCAATTAGGGATATATTTAGAAGGTCTTTCTAACACATTTCTTGCAGTGGAAGGGGCACAACTTTTTTTTTTCTTAAAAATCTGATAAATGAAGCGCCCTCTTCTTTACTGTAGAAAGGCGGAAGCGCCCTCTTTTTACCGTAGAAAGGCGGAAGCGCCCTATATCTTGCATTTAACATTCATTTTTGCTAAGTATTTTGTAGAAAAAGGTTGCAGAAAGGTGGAAGTGCCCTCCTTTTTGCTACAAAAAGGCGGAAGCGCCCCTATTTTTGCTACAGAAAGACAGAAGCACCCCCATTTTGCTGCAGAAAGGTAGAAGCGCCCCTATTTTTGCTGCAGAAAGGCGGAAGCACCCCCATTTTGCTGCAGAAAGGTGGAAAAGCCCCTATTTTTCCTGTAGAAAGGTGGAAGCGCCCCTATTTTGCTATAGAAAGGTGGAAGCACCCCAAATCAGTACAGTTTGAAAGGTAAAACAGTCATTTTAGCTTCGTTTTTGCTCTCGTTTTTTGCTATTTTCAAGTAGTAACCCTCTAACATTGTTTTGGCAAGAATATTGGTGTTTTTTGCTAACGTTTTGCAACATATTATGGCGTAATTGACCAAGAACGAAGAAAAAGACAGCTAACATTTGTTTGCAGGGCTATCTATTTGATCAGATTTTTGAAAACTATCCTTGTTGTTTTGGAACATAGTCTAATTAGGGGGAATAAACTTCATTGCTTGTTGTGATTGTTTATTTTTGTGTTACCCAAGGAGGTATTAATTTGTTTTCACTTTCCTCTTGCACTTCGTGTGAGCCTGGGGAGTAGTTGGAAACAGTTAGTGTCTTCTTTTTAGTGGGACCTGCTTGGGGATTTCATCACCCCAAGGGACGATTCCAACCACGCGTACCGGTGCGGTATATAAAGGGGGGAGAACAAAAGTTGTACCTCAATCCAGTCACGTCGTAATTGACGGAGCGTCGAAGCTAGGGTGATACCTAGATAGATGTGAAGAGTTGGTCTGAGCCTTTCAGTATCTCGCTGGTGTTCACGGTTGTGCCTCACGTACCGAGAGTATATCGAGGACTCCCTAGAAGCTTTGTGCATCCTAGATTAAGACCTTGCCTAGCCATACCATTAACATTAATCATAGGATTGTGCTTGTTTGAATTATTTTCTTGTGAAAAATTTGTCAAATTTTTGATACTTTGGCCTTACTTCATCATTTTGCATCCTTGTCATAGCCTTTACTACCAAAACTAAGCTCTTTCCCACTACAGAAAGGCAGAAGCGCCCCTGATTCTGCTGCAGAAAGGCGGAAGCGCCCCTGTTTCTGCTACAGAAAGGCGGAAGCGCCCCTGATTCTGCTGCAAAAAGGTAGAAGCGCCCCTATTTTGCTGCAAAAAGCTGTCAACGCCCCTGATCTTGTTGCCTACGCCCCTGATTTGCTACAGAAAGCTGACTATGCCCCTAATTTTGCTGTCTACGCTCCTGATTTGCTGCAGAATGTTGACTACGCCCCTTTAACTTCCTAGGGCCATCATTTACAAACCGTACATCGAATCAACTTCGTTCAAAAACCAAAATTGCTTAATTTTTCGAGCTCTATCTAGTGGTACCTTTTATTTCTTCTTATATAATCAAACCAATCCATTCCTCTAATCAAATATATACAATCATCTAATCAATCCAAGCACCCCAATCCTATTAAGTTCATCCAATCACAATTATCCAATCAACATCATCTAATCATTTGATCCTATCCAATCAAACTGATCTAGTACTTTAATCAAATTCATCAAATCATCTACCTGATCCAATCATCTGTCTATCGAATCCCATCAAAATCAAAAGCAATCCCATCCGATCATCCTAATCTGAGCTTTTGTCCAATCCTGATCTGAGCTTGACCAAAATCCCAATTTGAGCTTTAATCTGTTCCCACCCAAAATCTTTTATCTATTCTATTTATCTTTTCATCATGAATCCTCATCCTCCATCAATAGTAGTCAAGTGAAACCCTAATTATGTGGACGACGATAACGAAAGTCTTGTCGGTCAAGAAGAATATGACATAGATCCCCTTATGATATCGTCACTAGTAAGCTTTCTCCACCCACTTTCCACAATCCAATCACCCCTTCCAGTTATCCCGTTATGTCTTCATCCATGCCCAATCATGCTCCTTATGCTACCTTTGACAAGGGATATTTGGTACCTTCCCCTTGCCCATCTACATCATCCTCTTATCCAACATTCACATCCTCTTATCCTCATCTTCCATCCCAATATTCCCATTACAATTCCCCATACATGACCCCCTATCCTAATCATCTTTCCCAATCTTCCCATACTAATCTTACACCCACATATCCTAATCATAATTCATCATCCCAATACCTTTATTATAATCCATCCCCCATATCCTCTTATCCCACTACACCACCTATATCTTCTTGTCCTAATCCACAATCCATGTCCCCCTATCTTAATTCACCACTCCAATATCCTTATCTTAACCCTCCATCCAATCCTAGTCCTCCATCTACTCCTAGTCCTCCATCCAATCCCATTCATCCATCCCATCCTAGTCCTCCATCCAATCCTAATCCTCCATTTACTCATGGTCCTACATTCAATCCCATGCCTCCATCTAACCCTAGTCCACCAATCCATAATCCCTCATCCATTTCTACCACCCCAGCCAATCCAACCATATGCAAGTCTCTCATTTTAGAAGTTCTCCAAGGACTCATTACAAAGAATCCATCCCCAACCCCACATCTTGAAGTCATGGAACCATGCCATCTAGATCCATCATCCACGGTCACTAGTGATGAGACCCTTCTCCATACCACACCTATTATTGACGTTACCACCCCTAGTACTACTCAAACCATTGAACCCCCACCTCCTACTCCAAGAACCACCGAATCCATCAAAGACACCCAATTCCAATCCACTCCCTCTGCTCCTAGATCCACCCAAATCCAATTCACTCCTCCCACTCCTAGTAGCACCAAAACCCATTCCAATGAACCTCATGAATCTTCCATCCCTCCATCTTCCCCACTTGAAGAGTCCCAACAAGACTCCATTACCATGCCTCCCACACACGATGAGTCACGCCAAGATTCTAATCCAAAGTATGCCAAAGATATCCCTTCGATCAAGATCCTACCATCCCATCTAGTCCACCTCAAGACTGCCAGCCCCCATCCATTCCATCCCATGATCCCCTTGTCATCTGCTTTCCACCGCCTATCTCCATCTCCATCGCATGAGCCTACTACCACAAAATCCATCTCCTATCATGGCCCTTGGCCTCTCCGATGTTGCTATCCATCATCTCCTTCTCATGATCCCCACCACGCCTAAAATGCTATCCCACACCACTTGCATATCCCCTTGGTCCTCTCATATCTTCTCCATGGTGGTCTCTGTAAGAAAACAAAGCATATACACCAAATCTCCCTCTTCCACTCCATTAATGAACTCGGGATCATTCTTCCGTAATAACAAAACCTATCTAGATCAGAATACCAAGAGAATGAACTATCAAGGAAAAGGTTTAGGGCCTCATGTTGCAGTATTAGAGCCTATCCAGTTTGGTAAGAATACGATTCTGCAGGTCTTGGATGTACCACTAATGACCTCAGAATCCAAACAAGCTATACAACCTCTAGATGTCCCTCAACGGGCCCATCTTCCTTCATCCGCCTCCATCCATTTTGGGTCCTTGGCATCCCTCCATCCAATATCTCCAATCATCCACCATAATTTGTTTCCCTGTGTCCTGGTGTCTATTTTGGGCCCCTATCCCAAAATCACCTCCTCCATCTCGCCCTATTCATCCTTTCATCCATCCAACACCTACTCATCTCATCCATCATAAACATCCCTCTCACATACCCCATAGTCAGGATCAACAAAGGCACATACCTAAACATCCTCCATCTATACATAATCCCCATACTCCTACCTCCATCACTCCACATCATCCATCTCCTCACACCCATCCCATTGCTACTAAAATTACTTTGGTTGTTAAAGAAAAAATGCATAAATCCAAGCATCCACATGAATCTATGGCTTCCCATGTCCCCTCCAAAAGACATGGTGAAGAAAAGAAAATCTAAATCCATATCAAATCCATAGCTACAAAGGCCCACCAAAGAAAAGATCAAACCATGTGGATCCCAAACAAAAAAGATGCAATGCCATCAAATGAAAAATTTGTAAGAACATCCAAAGTTGCTAATCCAAAAGCTAATCATACACCCCTTTTATCTCCTAAGTCTGTTTTGGGTCCTTATGTCCCAAAATTCACCATTCCATCTCCATTATCCCCACATTCTCCATCCCTTAATCATATTATATTTTCACATCCACCACCACATGTGCCAATGTTGGTCCTGAACACATCTCCCCATCACATATCCACCCCATCATTCTATCCATACCCTTTCTAGCATCCCATCCATTATCCCATGTATCAACCCCATCAAATCCCTCTAATTCACCCTCATGTGTAATCCATTTAGCCTAATAAGGTTGTACCAACATCCAACAGTCACTTCAAACATAGGCTCATAACACCTTGATCCTTATCACATGTCTTCTAAATCTGCTTATCCACTTCCTTATCCTTACCCATCTCCTTCTACATGACATCCAAAAAGTCAAAAAATCCACACACAAAAAAAAAAAAAAGTAAAGAGAAATAATCCATCCAATGGTGAAAACTTGGCAAATAAGCGCCTTGGATAAATACCATGATGAAAACCTAGCAAATAGGAATCATGCGTAAATCCCCATCTGCACTTGGGGGCAACTTCTTGATATGCACTCCCTCCATCTGCTATGCACCCATCTTCCTGTTATCTGTCCTCTTCATAAATCCCCCCATCCCACCTATCTTCCGCATCCTACCATCATATCCCATTTATCTCCCATTCCCTCCATCATTCTTGTGATCTTGATCAAAATAGGGGCACCTATCTATGCATGCTTTGGACACCTATTGGTATACATTCCCTTCATCCATGTTCTATCATATTCCTTGGTCACCCATCGTATCCTCCTCTAGTTATCTCTTTTTCCCATCCACTCGTCTTCCATCCCTCATGCCTCATCATATATGACATATCTAGAGTGGGGAAATCTGCTTCCTTTGTGACATAATCCTTGGAGACATCATCTATCCTAGCATCCATTTCATCTCCCAATCCTTCTATCCCTATCCATCTATCACAGCATCCCTTCCATCTCCCCATCCTTATCTTCGTATCCATCTATCCTAGCATCCCTATCCTTATATTCCCATCCATCCAAACAATCCCTCCCATCCCCTATCCCTATATCTCTATCCATTCTTTCATCTTTATCCTCATCCCATATCACAATCCCTTATCATTGGTATCTGGCTATAGGCCTCCCCCCATGCAACCCAATACCATTTATCTCATCATCATCACCCCTGCTTCCCTTGCACATCTTTCCAATCCCCTATCACTTTTCATCACTCGTCTATCTATCATATCATCCTCCCAAGTCATTTTAATGATTTGGATAACTATCCCATCCCTGAGCTTTATGTGATCATCATCATCCTATCCAATCCAATAGGTCTATCCTATCTTGTCATATCGGTCCCATATTTTTATCCACTTATTCTATCATCTTATCACCCTTTATCCATTGTTTTCCTTTGGTCTTGTCGAACTACGTTGCCCCTGCGCTTTCACGTAGGCAAGGTCGATCATTTGATCCGCCCCTAGGGTTCCATCATCGATCTTCATTGTCCACTTTACTCTTCTATTGTCTATCATCGGTCTTTCTCCTTTTGTCCATCCTATCTTTACCATCCACTGCTGTCTCCATCTAGCTTTCATCATCCACCTTCCCCTAACCACGAGGGCCCCACCGCCTCATGTAGGCAAGGCTAATCTTGATCGCCTCGAGCCCTAGGTCTTGAAGGTCAGGTCTGTTCCCTTGGTGTCGTGTCAATCCATGCCTTATTCAGTCGGTCTAACAAAACAAGACCCACTTTGTATCAAGAGATCTAATCGATTTTGTACCATCCTATGCTCAAGTAACAATCTTTTTAGTTTCATCCATCATCTTTGGTCTCAATGTATTTACCACCCTAATTGCACCTCATCAATCCCATCCCATCCTTGATCCTATGGCAAAGGACATTTGAAATTGATTGCAATCTTTTGATACTTTTGGATTTTGTTTATCATTTGAGCCCCCTATCATCACTTGTCAAGGCCGCCATGATCCATCATATTATGGTGTGTTTTGATTGGTCAACATAGGGGCATATCTTGATCTTTTTATTCTATTTTGTCTTCTTGGTTGTCCCACATAGTACCCACCAAGATCCCTGAGGTCTTGTGTTAAGGTCAGCATCCTTTTGTGCTTGTGGTTATCTCAATACCTGGCCCGACCAAGGTCTTTGTGACTTTGGGGTGTTGGGATAGCCTTCTTGTCTATTGTGTTTATTTCATGCATTAGACACTATTACACCTTGGTTCAACATACCCTGGCATCATGTGTCTTATGCTATAGCAAAAATCAGTGCTCTGAAGATGGAAAATTGCATTAGGATTGCATTTCATTTTCCATTCTATCGTCTTGCATGTATCCCCCCATCCATTCATCCTTCATCCTTATCTCACATCTCTATCAAATCCCCATCCATTCAATTTAGCCACATCATCTAATCATATCCTTGGTCTTGTTCCCAGTCTCGTTACTATCCTTGACCCATCATCATCATCATCCATTATTATCATTCCCTATCCCTTTGGTGTTGTTTTGGGATGTATCCTTCCCTCATCAACAACACTTTCATTGTCATCAAGCAGTATTCCTCCCTATCCTTTAGTGTTGTTTTGGGATGTATCCTTCCCTCATCAATACCACTCAGTGGGATGTATCCTTCCCTATCCCCATGTTGTTTCAGGATCCTTCATTCCCTCATTGACAACACTCCATTCATCATCAACCCATTTTGGCTTGTACCTTGACTGGGGCAACATCACCTTTTGAAATCTATTTGTGCTTCATCCATCTCCATATCATTTACTCTCTTACCCATCACCTTGCATCATCTTCCTCATCTCCCCTTGCATCACATCATCTATTTCGAGAGCACACACGTGTTCTCTTCAACCCGCATGTCCTCTCGAGGGGGCATCCTCAATCCCTACTCTTCATCTTCACCCCCATCGTCTTTCTTCCTAATCATCCCTTTGATGATTGGGGCATCTTTTCCAATCTAACCATCTCCTTTTGGGTTCTATATTTTAATATTCTTTGAAATGATACTACTTCATAACACCATCTCAAAGAGGGGCAAAATGTAGACATCTAAATTTGGACACTTAATTTATCCAAATTCATCCCCTTTCATCTTATTTTTGTTAATTAAGTAATATTGCTATTATTTAATTAATATCTTTAATTCTGCCAAATCCCTAAGGTATTTATTAATTAAATACCTTACCCTCTTTAATCCTCTTTTTATCAAATAAATTAAATAAATAATACATTTATTTAATTCCTCACTTGTCATTTTCATCTAATCCTAATCCATCTCCCTTTCTTTCATTAGGGATGTGCACATGCCTAATCCTTGATTAGGATGTGTCACATCCTCCAACTTTGTAAGTTGGCTCTAATCCTCATTTATCTTATAATTATTGATTAATTAATCTTAATCAGTACATTGGTCAACTCTCTCCATCCCCCAAGGAATTTTTAATTCCTTTTTATTCCTCCTAGAATCCCCTTTTCCCATGCATCTTCTAGAACCTTTGACTTGTCACATCAAGTCACATGTGACAAACTCCCACCTTTTGGGAACATTGTCTTATCCACCAGATTCTTCCAATCATTGTGAATTTTTAATTCACTTTTATTCACCCAAGATTCTTCCCATCTCCCAATGTACTTGCAAGGTACTTGTACTTCCTCCACATTATGTACTTCTCTTCCACCTCACTTACACCTCATATCCCCTTAGCCACTTCACCATCCACATGTCAAGATGTGAGGGCTTGTGAGTTCTCAACTCACCATAGCCCTTTATCTTGACCTTGTTGGATGAATCTCCACTGTTTAATTCTCTAGAGAATTCAAATTCTCCTATAAATATCCCCTCCTTAAGGGCATTTTCAACACTTTGGATTTGAGCAACCTTATGCTGCCAATTTGTATTCTCAAACACTTTGGATTTTCATAACTACATGCTACCAATTTGCATTCTCAATCATCCACTATCATCTAGCTATCCATTCTAATCATTTTGCACATCCAATCTTGCATTTATCACTCAAAAAGCCATCCAGGGAGCACACAAAATCATCCAAATCAAGGGCCAACCAAGGAGACATCAACAGCAAGGAAGGTGAAATCATTTGTATCTTCTTTTGTCCATTTTCCTTCTTGTTATATCACTCTTTTGGCTAATCTTGAGGTGTCCTTGGTATTTTCTCATTTTACATTTCTTAGTTATTTTGCATATTAGAGTAGGATAAATTCTTAGGTTCACACTTTCTAATGCCCTTATGATCTTTAATAAGACTTGCATGCCTTGAGTTTTTGTTTGTAAGACTTAGTTGTTACTTTCCATTTTATTTTGTTAATATTTTTATGATGTTTTATTTATTTGTGTAATACATGAAGCATAAAGCATACAAGCAAATGGTAGTATCAATCATACATGTGGAATGGTAGATGTCTTCCTCAATAATATAAATCATGAAGCATACACATGAAGCATGGTAGCATGGAGCATCAAGCATACACATGAATTTCCTCCATGAAGCACATGAAGCATGAAGCATGAAACATTACTATATTCATATGATTGATTTAATGTTCAATAACCTTACAGGACAATAATGCTCAAACTTTATTATATATTTACATTTATAGAAAAGAAGAGTGCATGGAAAACACTTAGATTTTAAATATTTGAAGTAAAACATCTACAATATCTATTGAAGCATATATTTATAATGCAAATATGGACACGATCAATAAAAAAGATTTGCATTAACCAAATAGCCATGTAGGCATATATCAATATATGTTAATATATGTATAATATATATATATATATAATAGCCATATAGGCATACAATGCCAAGTATATATACAATACAAAATATATCCAAAAATGCCATATAGGCATACAATAAAGGACCCCAATAAAAAGTCATTTCCCTCTAGGTGAATGGAACAAACGAGTGGCCTTTCATGGTTGGGTGGATGGCGATGTGTATGACACTCATTTACTCTGAACTCGAGGGATGCTCCTCCTAGGGTTTAGTTCCTCATCAAGCCTTATCTGTTAAAATAGCAAGTAAAGACATTAATATATAGAAATTACATTATAAAAAATGATATATTTAACAAAATAACCACTTACTGCTACTAGATGATCTCTCTCCTCACACGAAAGATTTGCATGCTCATGTTGTAGTGTTCCCAAGTCCTATAGAAACCATCCAAATAGAAATTAAACTAATTATCAATAATCATTTGATTTTTCACTAACTAATAGCTATAACAATGAAAGTAATTTGAAATTTACTGGGTGGGTGCATGGAGATGGGTAGCCAATTTGTGGACACTTTCAAAAAAAAGTTTTGAAAAGTCATAATGCGAGTGCGTTATAACACAAGTGCTTTATGGATTGGCGTGTCAAGCCTGAGGCTCGGCCACAATGATCCCATAACATAAGCACATTATAACACGCTTGCGTTATGACATGTTAAAAGGAAAAAAAAAGTGAAACTCATTCATTATTCATTTCTATTGTGTTTTTTGTTGTGCTTGTGCCCAAAACCCCCATTTTTCATGCTCGGATTCTAGGAGGAGGTATTGTGAAAAAATATTCACCAATGGTTGCTATTTTTTGCAAGGATGGCGCCACGATGAGGAGGACGTGTGAGAGGTAAGGATTGTTTGCTTTTTATTTTGAATTTGTTAGTTTTAGGTTGAATTTGTTAGTTTCAGGTTGTATTTGATATATTTTTTTTTAATTTGTAGAAGATGCAAATCAACCTTCATTGCAATGCCTTCTCTACCTTTGATTATTCTTTAACTTTTTCTTCATAATTTATAACTTGCCTCAGTAAAAATTGAAATCTTGCCTGGAGTTTGCTTCATAATTCACTGTTAGCTCATACCTAACATTGGAAGAATCTCAAACCTTGTTAACGCTAAAACTTGATTGAATTAGTTTTCAATTGAATGAACTCGTTGCTCCCTTCATAGGAAACACTCTCCCTTGGGAAGTTGTTGGTCATACTTCAAACTATATTAGTCGTTACAATATAAACATTCATAGTGATTAGGCCTGAATAAAACATAGTTTCAAATCCATAAAATTGTTGCCAAGTTTATGACTGTAAATTGTATGTTTAAGATTCATTTGTGTGAAATTAATAGTTGTCTTTATGCATTTAATGGTTTTATTTTTTTAAATAAAATATATTAACAAATAAAAGTAGCCTTTAGCTACATATAAGAGCGTTGTGGAGATGACAACGACCTCTCCATAGGTCACGGCCTATGGAGAGGGTGTTGCCTTCCCATAGGGGATGTGCCATGAGGGAGCAGCCACCCCCTCATCCCATACCCAAGTTTTGGTCAACTTAAACTATAAATATTCCAATGCTTTAAAATTCGGTGTAAAACCAGTTCGCCATTGTCGTCGATTGTTGAAAATTTAGCATTTTGATATATATATATAGTGTGTAATTTTACATCTATGCAATCTATATTATATATATGTATATAACATGTAAGTTAGTCTATATATAAATATATATATATATATATATATATATATATGCATTTATACATAATATAATTTAATATGTATGAAATCTAAATTTCATACATACATTTTCAAATTTACAAATGATATTTATAAATTTTCTGAGAATATGTTTCTGATTTTTATAATGATGTTTGAAATATCATTCTAATTACTAATGACATGTAAAATCTGAGTTTTATGCCTATTTTATAGATATTTTTTCTTGAACAAATCTATATATTAATAAATATAAGATATATATATATATATATATATAAACATATATACATATGTTCATGTATATATATTTTGAAGGAATTTTTTCAATCTGAATATAAATGAATTTAACATACATGATGACTTATGATTTCATAGTAAAATTTTAAATGAACAATAGAAAAACCATAGAAACACATTGAATCACTATTTTTATGAGAGTCTTAAGTAATTAATTAGTTGGATTGTAAAAGTACAATGGAACAATTGTTTAATGGATATTTCCTTGTCAATGAATCAAAACTTATATAACATTTAGAGAACTTGATGATAAAACTACACTAGAAAGAACTAAATGATTAGAAAACACTAGTAATATTACAAACTTGAGAAAATTATGCTATACATATTTCTTTTATGAAACCACTTCCAGGATAGGATGTCGAATGTGGGCTTCTAGAGATGATAGTTTTCCTTTTCAAAACTATCATGTTTATTCTTTTATTTGCTTGGCCAAGCTAGATGCACCATTGAAACAGATGGATTTAAAAGCCTAGAATTTTATATACATATGTCTCTTCCACATATTGATAGTGAGTAATATGTCATTCCAATGTTAGGAATTGCATATGGGCTATAAGCTTGCATTGAGAGTTCCCTCCTTCTTACACCATTCTAGGTTGCTAGGCTCCTTGCACGGGGTCGGAGTTTTATTTGAGATAGGAATAAATCCGAGGAAGTGTTAGTGCTTCGTGGTTGGGTGGAAAAGGCACCTTAACCTCTCTCTTGGCCCCATCTTGTGGAAGACTAGCAGGGTTGTGGTAGTTGAGGATCAAGATTTCTGCTTCATATTCTTATACTTCTTTGTATGGCTAGCATGGCCACTTGTAAATGTAAACTTTTTATCATGAATGTAATTAATGATGTAAATTTATTTTTGTAACTTTAAAATAGATATTTTGTAATATCACATTGGATTTAACTTTGTATTTGACATTTTAATTGCCTTGAAGTAATCTTATTAATATATATGTTATTGTCATTATCCTTATGTGAAAGTGTATCTTGAATCAATATCCTTAAATGGAAATGTGAATATTCTTTGAGTTTTTCCATGTTTAGTAAGTGGGTATGATGTTCTTTACATAAACCCTCAACCCTCAATTCTCAACCCTCAACCCTCAATCCTTGAACTCTAAACCTTCAACCCCTATACCCTCTACCCTTTACATTGGACCCTCGACCTAATCCTTCAACCATATACCCTCAAACCTATACCCTAAACCCTCAACCCTCAACCCTAAACCCTTAACCCTAAACCCTTAAACCTTCTACCCTATACTCTCAACCCAATACTCTCTACCATCGACACTAATCCCTCAACCCTCAACCCTTAAACCCTAATACCCTAAAAACCCTCAACCCTATAGGTCCTCCACCCTAATCCATCAACACTATACCCTCAAACCCTATCACTTTCTCTCTATCTATACATCTCACCTCCCTCCCTCCCTCTCATACCTCTAATTATCTCTATCTACCTCTCCTCTTTCTATACTTTCTTCAATCAATCCCTACCAACCCTTTGCTCCCTCTATCTATATCTCTCTATCTCCCTCCCACTCCCTCCCACTCCCTCTCTCTCCCTCTCTCTCATGCTCTCCTCCCACCCCCCTCTCTCTCAGGTCTCTCCCTCTGAAACCACCTAGGTAACTCCCTCTCTATCTCCCTCTCTATCTATCCCTCCCACCCTACCTAGATAATTCCCTCTCACTCCACCCCCCTCTTTCTCTCCCTCTATTAGGTCACTCCCTCCCACAACCTCTCCCTCTCTCAGGTCTCTCATTCACACTCCCTCTCTCTCCCACTTTGTCCCTCTCAAACTCCCTCACACTACCTATCTCGCAAGTCTCTCCCTCTCACCCCCCTCAAACTCTCAAGTCTCTCCCTTTGGCACCCTACCCTCTATTCTCTACCCTATACCCTAATTCTATCTCTCCCCTCTACCCTCTACCCTCAACCCTTAAACCCTAATCCCTCAACCCCTATACCCTCCACCCTATACATTGGACCCTCAACCTAATCCCTCGACCCTATACCATATACCCTCAATCCTCTACCCTCAACCCTCGACCCTCAACCCTCAAACCTCGACCCATAAACCCTAAACCCTTAAACCCTCTACCCTCTACCCTATATTGTATACATTAAAACCTCAACCCTCAATTCTCAACCTCAACCCTCAACTTTTAAACTGTAAACCCTCTACCCTTTACATTGGACCCTCAACCTAATCTTTCAACCATATACCATCAAACCTATACCCTCAACCCCCTAACCCTAAACCCTTTAACCTTAAACCCTTAAACCTTCAACTCTATATCCTCAACCCAATACCCTCTACCATCAACCCTAATTCCTCAACTCTCAACCCTTAAACCCTAATACCCTAGAAACCATCAACCTTATACCCTCAAACCCTATCACTTTCTCTTTATCTACACATCTCACCTCTCCCTCCCGCCCTCTCTCCTACCCTCTCCCTCTTACTATGTACCTCTCATTCAATCAATCCCTACCATCCTCTATCACTCCTTCTATCTATCTCTCTCTATCTCCCTCACACTCTCTCCCAGTCCCTCTCTCTCCCTATCTCTCATGTCTCTCTCTCCCACCCCCTCTCTCTCTTAGGTCTCTCCCTCTGCCAACCTACCTAGGTAACTAAATTTCTCTCTCTCTATCTATCTATCTATCTATCTATTTATCAATCCCTCCCACCCTACCTAGGTAAGTCCCTCTCTCTCCCACTTTATCCCTCTCACACTCCCTCTCACTACCTATCTCTCAAGTCTCTCCTTCTCACCCACTTACACTCTCAATTCTCTCCCTTTGGCACCCTACCCTCTATCCTCTACCCTATACCCTAATTCTATCTCCCTCCCCTCTATCTACCCTCAACCCTTAAACCCTAATCCCTCAACCCCTATACCCTCCACCCTATACATTGGACCCTCAACCCTAATCCCTCGACCCTATACCATCAATCCTCTACCCTCAAACCTCGACCCTCAACCATCAACCCTCAACCCTTAAACCCTATACCCTATACATTAAACCCTCAACCCTCAATCCTCAACCCTCAATCCTTAAACCCTAAACCGTCAACCCCTATACCCTCTACCATTTACATTGGACCCTCAACCTAATCCTTCAACCATATGCCCTCAAACCTATACCATAAACCCTTTACCCTCAACCCTAAACCCTTAACCCTAAACCCTTTAACCCTAAACACTTAAACCTTTTACCCTATACCCTCAACCCAATACTGTCTACCATCGACCCTAATCCCTCAACCCTCAACCCTTAAACCCTAATACCCTAGAAACCATCAACCCTATAGGTCCTCCACCCTAATCCCTCAACCCCTATCACTTTCTCTCTATCTATACATCTCACCTCTCCCTCCCTCCCTCTCTCCTACCCTCTCTAATTTTCTCTATCTACCCTTTCCCTCTTTCTATGTACCTCTCATCCAATCAATCCTTACCACCCTCTATCTCTCCCTCTATCGATCTCTCTCTATCTCGATCCCACTCTCTCCCTCTCTCTCATGTATCTCCCTCCCACCTCCTCTCTCTCTTAGGTCTCTCCCTTTGGAAACATACCTAGGTAACTCTCTCTCTCTCCCCCCTCTTTCTCTCTATCCCTTCCACCCTACCTAGATAAGTCCCTCTCACTCCTCCCCCCCTCTTTCTCTCCCTCTATTAGGTCCCTCCCTCACAACCTCTCCCTCTCTTAGGTCTCTTACTCACACTCCCTCTCTCTCCCACTTTGTCACTCTCGCACTCCCTCTCACTACCTATCTCTCAAGTCTCTCCCTTTGGCACCCTACCTACATAACTCTCTCTTTCTCTTTGTCTCTCTCTCTCCCCCCTCTCTCTCTCACTCTCTCTCAATTATCTCTCTTCAACTCCCCTCTCTCTCTCACTCCTTTTATCACTCCCACCCTACCTAGCTAAGTCCCTCTGACTCCAACCCCTTGTCTCTCACTCCCTCTCTCTTAAACTCTCACTTTATCCCTTTATCCCTCTCACCTCTCCTCACACTCTCAATTCTCTCCCTTTGGTACCCTACCTACATAACTCTCTCTCTCTCTCTCTCTCTCTCTCTCTCTCTCCTCTCTCTCTCTCTCCCTCTCTCTCCCTCCTCTCGCACCCTCTCCCACCCCCTCTCCCTCACCTTTATCCCTCCCACCTACCTAGCTAAGTCTCTCTCACCCTACCCTTATTTCCCACTCCCTCTCTTAAACTCTCACTCTCCCACCCCCTCTCCTCTCTCCAACTCACTCTCTCTCCCCTCCCTCCACCTCCCTCTCTCCCTCTCCCAATCTTACCTAGAAAACTTAGATTCTCTCTCTCTCTCTCTCTCTCTCTCTCTCTCTCTTTCTCTCTCTCTCTCTCTTAAAATTCCCCCTCCCTTTAAAGACATACATAAATACATACATACATACAAGCATAATAAACATGTACATACAATCCTACATACATACAAGCATACATGTACATTCACGTATATACAATCTTACATACAAGTAGGCATACATACAATATACATGCATTGATACATGCAGGCATACATACATACTTACATACATACATATATACATGACATACAAGTATGCATATGCATAAAAACATACAAATATATAAACATACATTCAATATGCATTTAGCATAAAGCAAGACATAATGTGAGCATGTTATACCACGCTCGCATTATGTCTTGTGAGAAATGCTCCCCACAAACGAAAGAAACCATGTCAAAACTGACATATAACGTGAGCATGTTATAACATGCTCGCGTTATATCTTGCTTTGGGAATCCCTAAGCCTTGGGTTTGATATTTTCCTTGGAATACCAACCCAAAGGCTTGGAGAAAATTCCCAATGACCAGAGACGTGTTTTTGCAATTTCTACAATATTTCACACAATCGGGTTTGTGCTCACCGTCAAGGTTATATGTGGTTCAATATCAAACAAATTGAACATCTGGGTAATGTTAGGTTCTCTCTTAGCTATCCAACAATGTACTTTTTTTCACTTTCTTACAATGTTAAGCCATTAATCCATAATTTATTTTGTTTGTATGTCTCTTTTTGGAAAAAAGTAGTGTTTGGTGTTTTTTTCGTTATAAATTAACCATTCATCGAAATTTCAAATAAATTACATTTTTAGAAACTAGACTCCATTCTACAATTTTTTAAAAAAAAATCAATTAGTTTCCAAAATTTGTAGGGGTAGCACAACCAAAATTTTATTTTTTATGAAGTTTCCACTTTGAAAATTAGTAAAAAATAAAATATTAATTAAAAAATTATCAGAAAAATCATGCATCAACTGCATACTGTTAGCTAAATTATAACCATAGATATTTTTAAAATACTATAAAAAAGTTCATCGTACGAGGGTCGTAAAAGAGTTGCTATGTTATGTTTTTTTTGACAAAAACAACACCAATTTGTGTACGTCCCTCGTTTGAACCCCTTAATCTCAACCATTTTCAAAATAAATTAGTAGTTTAGAAAGTAGACTCAAATCACTTGAATCCTTCTTTTTGTTCCATCTCAGAATTTTGAGTGTACGTATCCTCAATTTCATGTCCAATGTCAGTATTTCCTAATTTTAGAAAAAAAGTGGCCACTTAAGCCCCCTTTTTGGGAACCATCTTGATGCACTTACCCTTCTAATCTACCTCATACCCCTATGAGAGGCATCAAGCTGTGTATTGCAAAAGATACACTTTGTTCCATTATCATATCAACATTTGGAGGAATTTATGCTTCCATCATCTGAAAATAAAACAACAAATTATTCAATCACAAAAGTAGAATAGTGATGCAGGACATGGCTTATAATATATGAGATAATAAAAAAAATTGAGTACTTATTGAACTATATATTTCTTACTATTATGCTTACTATTTTCCCTATCCATAGCTTGCTCGAAAGCACCTATTTTAGGATTTTATCAATATTAGCAAGACACTGAACTGTTTGATAAAATGCTAAACATATACAAAAAATGTGGTAACATAGACAAGGCAGTAAACTATTTGAAAAAATTCCTCAAAGAAATGTGGTCTCATGGTGATGGAATGGCATGACACATTTATTTTTCATGGAATTCCATCACCATGAGAATGCATTCCTTTGAGGAATTTTTTCAAATGGTTCATTTCCTTCTCTATGCTATTATGTTGGGATGGGGTGGATGGTATAGTGTGGTCTTGATTATGAGATAGAGGATGATCATGATATGAAGAGGGATGGGTGTTTTGATAATGAGGGGAAGAGGATCATTAGATGTGGTGGAAGGTGTACTTTGAGACCACATTTTGAGAGAGTTCATACAATGGAGTGAAAGAGGTACTTTGATCTGGACATGGAAGGATTTTATTAGATGAAGTGGGGGAGAGGGGATTGTGAGAGGGGGGATGAAGGGATATCTTGCTCTTGAGATGGAAAGATATCATTAGATGATATAGAGGGGATATGTTGTTCTTGATTGGAAATGGGATCATGAGATGCAAGGGGATCATATGATGGAGGAGAAGGCTTTCCTTGATCTTTATGTGAAGTGGAATCTATGTTAACATGCTTTGGATTAGCAGATGGACACAGTTCATTTGATATGGATGGTGTCATGAGGGAGGAAAGTTTTATATACTCTTCAACTTGGATAGATGGATTGATAGGGGATTCATTTAATATTTAGGGTATTAGGATTTATCTGGATGTGGGGGTGATGAAGGTGGATACATGATATTAGAATATTGCACCCCTTTGTTTTTGCATGGGGAAACAACCACCTTTGCAAATTGTCCTTGTAGGAAGTTGTTATGAGAGACATGGGATGACTTTGCTTGGTAATAGTGGGGTGATGTGGATTTTAAGGATGAGGGATATGGAAGTGGAATAAGAGGTGAAAGCTTCCATGGATTGGTAAATTGAGGATGAGGATGAGGACCTTGAAAAGGATTTGGAGGAGAATTTTAGCTAAAGGCTTGGTTTCTGTTGTTAAAGGAAGGGGAAGGATAAGCAAGAGGAGATGGATTAGGATTGGATGAAGGTAGGGAGGGTGGAAGCTTAGCACTGATGCCAAGGAGACATCTAAGCAAGGAATCCTTATAATTATGGAAGTAGTAGGTGAAGATAAAATTAGTGGTGGTGGATGGGACTTGAGGGGAGCTTTGGATGGGGGACTAGTGGAAAATTGGAGCATTTTGTCTATTAAAAATGGATTCAAGGTGATCCACAATTCTCTCATTGTCATCATTGGGATTATATTCGGGTTGGTCAAAAAGGACTCATCATCATCGATATGGTTGGGGTTGGTTGGGATGGATGAAGGATTAGAATAGATTAGGTTGGAAGGAGTATAGATTAGATGGTTAGACATGGTGGAGGATTGATTGAAAGAAATATTGGTATTGATTTTGGATGAGGATGGAAATTAGGATGATGGATTAGAAATAACTTTTGGATTGGAAGAATAGGATCTAAGGATGAAGATGGAGGATCGTATCGGAGTTGGGGATCTAATCCAAGACCTTAAAATGATTTTATTTGATTAAAGATGACTATCTATTCTTAAGTCAATGAGTTGTTTGAAAAAATGCCTCAAATAAATGTAATCTCATGGTGATGGAATGTCATTCCATCACCATAAGACCACATTTCTTTTAGGTATTTTTTCAAACAACTCACTACCTTTTCTATGATATTGCTTACTATTATGCTTTGATAGATTTTTTCCAAGCATCCATAGTTTGTTGGAAATCACCTCTTTTAGGATTTTAGCCATAGTAGCAAGGAAGTGAACTATTTGATAAAATTCTTTGGTAGATATGTATGGAAAATGTGGTAGCATAGACAAGGCAGTGAGTTGTATGAAAAAATGCCTCAAATAAATTGGGTCTCATGGTGATGGAGATCACCATGAGACCACATTTCTTTGAGGAACTTTTTCAAACAACTCATTTCCTTTTCTATTCTATTGCTTACTATTATTCTTTGATAGATTTTTCCCAAGTTACATCCATAGCATAGATAAGGCAATGAACTATTTGAGAAAATGCCTCAATAAAATGTGGTCTCATGGAACGCCATGACAATCAAATGCAATTGGCAGCTACTCTTAGGTAGTTATTGTTGGAAATATGAACAATAACCCAAATGAAGCTAGCTACACTTCAAAGGATCAACCACAAATAATACCATCCACATGAATAAGAAAGTGTTGCAGCATGAGCAAGAAGAAAACTTGATAAAATGATCTTGAATATATTGATCTAGAATCTTTGAGATGATTTAAAAATGTACAAGAGCCTTGCTTAAATAGGAAAGGAGAGAGGTAGTTGGATAACCACCTTAGTTGCAATCATTAAATGCCTAATGCATAATTTTAAATGCATGAGAGAAATATTAAATTCCTAGATAACTACATGCCTATTAATCAGATATGATCCCATTAAATACTAGTTTCTATAATGCCACCTAGGAAACTAACTCCTAAGTAAACTTATAATAATATGAATAGGTCATACTAATATCTAGTTAGGAAATAATCCCATTCACACTAGCACCCCCCCATAAGTGCAACTTGGGAGTGCAGTTATTATGCAAATGATATAAAGATGTTGGGTCCCGACTACTAGGCCATGTTAGGTACCCATGTACACATGAAAATGAAATCTCTTACAAATGGAGAAAAGGAGAAAACCTCATGGGATAAAACTCCTCCCAAAAAAAGAGATATAATGCAAATCATGTACAAGTAATGGAAGTGATGTATGGAGGTATCAAAATCAATACCCCCCAAGAGGTACATCCATCACAAGAGCACAATAATCAATAGCCCCCCCATAAGAGGGAAATAAAGAGACTATGTAGCCCCCCCACAATGTGTAATCACCTACAAAAATGGTAAGCTCTTGAAGAAAAAACATGATCCAATGTCGATAAACAAATTGTCTCCCTTTTGGAAGAAACAAAGCCAAGTACAATTGTAGGAATGCTTCCCATTCTAGATAGGAATTGAAGGAAGGAAGGATGAATGATGATGATGATGTCTCTAAAAACTAATCATCTATCTCCTTGCCCAAGGAAGATGAATATATCACAATCAAATAAGGTACATGCCTAATCAATGAAGAAGGGACAAACCGAGACTATGTGGAAATTGATGTTAACAAGATCCAAAGAGTGCAATACAATGATTCCTCCATTGAAGGAATAAATGGAGACTAGATTGTCCCCCCAAAATGAAGTGTCCTCAAAACAACTGAAAAGAGTGTCCAGTGATGACAAACCACATGTCTCCCATTAGGAAGAAGAAAATCCAATGATAGATGCTAAAGAAACTCCAAATACATAATGGAATGGGAGAGAAGAAGCCTCATATATGAAATCTCTAAAGAGGAATCAAGTGCCTCTGAGGTAGTCTCACCAAGATCAAGATCCCCAATCAAGGTCGACATAATGGAATGTGGAAACTCAAGAAAACCTTCCAAAGTAGAATCTACAAAGAGGAGAGATATCCCCTCAAGAATGTCCTCCAAACCATTAGATCTATCCAAGTCTATAATACTTGAAAAAAATCCATCCTATAATCCCATGTCTGGAAAACTGAATATGTCCTAATGAATACAAGTGATGGAATTCGCAATCAATGACACTAGACAAGGAATCACTAAAGGTGAAGGTACATCAACAATCTTTGATGGAGAAGAAGAGTCTAAAAAACCCTTGACATCCTCATTTGAAGATTCAAAGCATTCCAAATCTATAAGCTCTTGCATAGCATTATCATCATACGGTATCTTGTCTGAAGAATGAAGAAGCACATGACATTCTCAATCATGATCATTAGGGAATGGTGGAGTATCAGGATCTCCAGATATCTCCAAAAACTTAGTCTAAATAATATGAGGACAATCATAATGATCAATACCTTTCAAAACATCATCATCAACATACATTGCAATGACCTCTAAGACATTATATTTGGTAATCCAAGAAAAATTTTGAATACCTTGACTTGGATGGCGAAAAATACCATACAAATGTATAATTCATTAGTTAAACGCTTTATTCCATTACCTGAGTGAAGGTTTGAACTCCACTGCCACTAGTAGGTGTTGTCATGAAACCTCCAATATTAACCTATTCAACATCCAAAATCAGATATTAGAATACCATTCATATAACAATGCTATTCACATATAATACTTAATTGTTTACTAGTTACATACCTCGACAATAGATGCAGTGGAGTAATAAGTAGGTGGAGGGCCAGTGAAAATAGTATGAACACTATGACCCTGATATTTTATTACAAACATTTGTGAGGTCCCACCTTAGATGGGTATTATAACATCTTTTTTATATGTATGTATTAAAATTATTTTAGTTGAAACATTGAATTAACACATTTTTAGATTTAGAGTATTCAATATTTTCAACATTATCCCTATCAATTGCATGGACCTGTTTAAGATGCATTGAAACCCAAAACTTATGATTACTATGGGGATCATCGATCTTATAGTCCATGTGGAAGGTATTACTCATGATAGACATAGAAATATCATGTTTGATAAAAAGAATCTTTCCAAGATTGTAGGTGTTTAGCTTCAAGCACTTTTGCACATAAAACCAAAAAATATTAATCATTAATGGAAGCTGAGAATCACTTCAATAATTAGGATTAACGATACTATATTCATCCTTGACAATAATTTTATATTTAGTTAATCATTTCATCATTTGAGATCAAGCATGGGAGTTATTAACATTACCACAAGAAGATAGTGCAATAGATATCTATATAGCAACTTGTATAAACAAATCATGGGAATTAAAAGAGATGTTCATATTTATTTAGTACCCTTACCATTTGATTCACTTGGTTTACTTAATTTTTTATCTTACTTTAATGGTAAACAAGTAAATATGGGTATGTAAATGATCTAGACTTATTTTACATTATGCATAGAAATAGTGGTGACAAATTATTTATTATCAAGCATGTACCCTTCACATGTGTGGTCATGGGGCCAAGGTTGAGATAAGAATATGTTGTTTTACTTCAACATAGATTATGCCAAATTTGATATAAATAAATACACAAAGGATACTGAGGTTACCCTGAGTCCAAAAGAGGTTGTTTCAAATTGTCAAAGAAATTGGAATATCCTAACTAAATTAATGTAACCATAGTAACAAATAAACACCAAGAATAATATGTGCCCCTTTAGTTGGTTGAATGCAAAAGTATTAAAAGAATTAGAGTTAAGGATGAAATATAATGTCATTAAATGACACATCAAGTATGCATCAAGTATGTGTTAATTTTCAATAATAATATAATATGACCACCAGATAACATATATCAATCGATATAACATAAAATAATTATATAAACATTAAGTGAGATACTTTTAAAATGTAACAATTCACTATACCTCTTCAATGTATGAACTATTGATTGAAAATAGTAAAAATTAATCTACTAACCAATACTATCAAGGATATATGATATAGAAAGACTATGGATGAATATCCACATAATAATAATAATAATAATAGAAATATAATTAGTTGGAACAAGCTATCCCCTTGGTTGAAATCTAATTGAAGCCTAGATCACAGATGGATCGACAACTTGAGTTATTACCAAAAATTTCATGTGAAACTTTTCTCAAAGGTCGTATTAAAAGGGAGTAGGTGAGGAGTGGGCATAGGAAGAGTTGGTGGGCATGCTATTAAAATGTATGGCTTTTTGCCATAGTTGTCACAAGATGTAGGGTACTGGTACGAGGATAGGGACGAGGATGCCAATCAAATTAGGTTACATGAATTAAATGAATAAAGAGATGGCTATTTTATTTGTAAGTGATTCATTGGAAGTTTTGCGTACGGGGACTGGTATGTTAACTATGTTCCCATAATGGAGTTTTCCAACAATTATACTTTTTATAGAAGAAAAAGGGAAGAAAAGATAGTTGAGACAATCCCCATTAATTATAGGTGAGTACATTAGGGAGAGGGCAGTTGAACAAATCCTTCCATTCACATTCACCAGGAATGGCAATGGGAGAATGCCACAGTGAGGGAATTTTAGAGATTTACTACTATTGTTGTGCTACATTCCCTAGAGGTTGTGAGAACCAGATTCCAAGTAAACAATGGACAACATGTACCTGATCCCCTTAATACACAAATACAACCAATTCCTCCACACATTCACACAAGCATAATTTCTAGAGGTTGAGGGGATTCAATTCTAGCTTCTTTCATGTAATTTTAAGTTCAATTTTATCGTGGGGATTGTATTTCTTCTTGTAAGTTGTTTTAGTTCTCAAATTACCCTTTTATTGTTCTTATACTACATCATTTTGGAGAAACAAAATGAATTAAAATCTAAGTAATATTAGTGCCAAATAATATCAGCACAAAAATTGTTTGTTGATATGGTAGTAGATATTTCCTTTTGAAAATATCAAATTTTCTTTCATTTTCAAGCCACATATTCATCAATGTATGTCTTTGGGAAGTAGGAGTCAACTCAGCCATTGGATAATGAATTTTAAATGTCGATAAATTTCAAAACTAACCATATTAAAATCCATCTTTGGTTTAGATGTCAGCAGATGAAAGAATTGTGAACTTAATGGTTAATGCGCTGCAAATTTCATTTTTATGACAAGGAGTTTTAATATCTAAGATTATGCATGACCTCTATGTTGAATTTAGAGCACAAGAACAAAGCTTTTTAATGGATAACTACTACTATTCTGAATGTTTATTGTAGGATCATAGAGTATTGTAAAGAGATTGTTGTTTGTTTTAGAAAATGAATAGGAATCGATGCATAGCTAAATCACTTTTTGTTGTGTTTTATTCTGTTCCAAAACTACCAAGGGCATGAGCTATTTGGTAAAGGCTGAGGAGTCTTGTTGAATTTGTATTGGAATCCCATGTGCTCTTAGCAGCATCATGTTCCTTGACTGGCTATGCTTATATTCACTGGTGGCACTTTACCACTCTTGGTTGTGGGATCGATAAACTTCTTGTACCTTGCATTGTTCCTTGTGCTTCTCTTGATATACTTTGTGTAAACCAAAGATGTGATTTCTAATTATTCTCCCATCTAAAATATTTATTAGAACACATTAAATTTATTATGTGATAAGTAGGAGGAATTTACCACAGCATGTCATATTGTGATATTGCTATCAGGATTCAACCATATATTTTACGAGTCAAACTCATTGACCCATGTTTCATGAGTTGTGGTTCACAAGAACCCATCTCTCATAATAATGAATGGTCCACTTAGCACTTATTGCATCTAGGTGATGCTCATAGAGGTGAAGCACTGGGCCTTCACAGGAGGTCACCCATCCCAGCAATATCACAATTTGACATGCTGTGGAAAATACCTCCTACTTATCAATTGATGAGCTAAAGGGGCTCTATAATGGATGGTTCATAAGGCACAACACTTGATGAAGGTTTTGCAAATGGGGTTGCAAGCTAAGTGGGCTTAACTTTGGGGAAAACTCTCTAGTTAAACGCACTTGAGTTGGAGCAATAATGGGATGGGTAACCTCTTGTGAAGGCCTAATGCTTCACTTTTGTGAGCATCACCTAGATGCAATGAGTGCTAAGTGGACCATTCATTATCATGAGAGATGGGTTCTTGTGAACCACAACTCATGAAACATGGGTCAATGAGTTTGACTCTAAAACTACACAGTTGAATCCTGTTAGCAATATGACAAAATTTATTATGTGTTAAATAATTTACTTTTAGCAATATCCTCCATACAAAATTTGTTGTGTAAATTTTTAATTTAATAACATTTTTTTATGTAAATTACCTTATTAGTACTTGCGGTTAGGCAATACTATTGCAATGACTTTTGTTTTTCTTAATTAATTAGTTATTAATAAGTTAACTTTCAACCAATCAAAAATAATAATTTAAAAAAAAAAAAAAATCAATTTTATAAAGCTAATTTGCAAAATATTTAAGTTTATAAATTATAAAAATTATTTTTCATCTTCCACCGCAGAGGACTAGTCTCGCCTCAGCTCGCCTCTCTCGGACCCCAACTTGACATTCTTCTCAGACCCTAACTTGACATTTTGTAAGCCCAAGGCAAGGCCACGAAGACGCTAGGCTGGGTCACAACCTCTGTAATTTGAAAAAAAAAAAAATTGTCAATATGATTGGTTAAAAAGTTTTGTGTGTTATTGACTAATTTTTAAGAAAAGTGAAAGTTAACTATTATTTTGCCTATTTTTCAGAAATGAACTATTATTTTGCCAGAAATGAAATTTATTATAATTTATTATTTTACTATTATTTTGCGTAAAACCAAGTTTATTATTTTTTCCCTATACATTAAATTTTGGATTAATAATAAATCTTCACCATCTCGAATTAATAAATTGTACCAGAGAAAACGTGTTTATTTGGACTTAGTTGCTAATTTCCTACAACCGTAACGGCTTAAACATAGGTGAGGCGTGTTGTTTTGTCTCTGTGGGAATTGGGATGGCTTAATTAAATCATTTTTGCATCCTCATTTTCAAAAAGAATTAAAGCAGGTAAATGCTAAATACCATTCTTCTTAGTTCAAACAAGTTTATATTTTTTTCTTCCTATTTTTATGGTACAATTTCTAGTTGTAAAAGGGAAAATGACTATTTTTTTGAAGTGAATTATTAGTTCCTGCCAGGGAACTATAGCGGAGGCTTCAATCCCTAACAAGTGATTAATCTATCATCGAACAACCAATCAGCGGGCATAAATTTTTCTAAATTTGTCTTTGGTTTGCTATTTGTATAGTTAACATGCACATTTTTTATGCAAAATATTCACTGCTAAAATTTTGGCGCTCTGTGATTGGGGCGGGAAAGGGTTCTGTAGATTGTCAGAGGCCTTGCGTCTCTTACGAGACAAGAGATCGCACGAAAACTAGAAGCTCTTGCAGATTGTCAGAGGCAGTTTGGAGACGTGGACATTAGGCATGTTGCAGCTGCTATCTTTGCATGACAGGAGGAATTCCATGAAAACCATTGTTTTTACATTCACAGCCACGAGAATGCACAAGTATTTATTTATTTTTTATCAATGCAAGAGTGCGCATGAATTTTAGGGAGGCTCGTGGAGGTTTCCAGTTGAATACCCACTGTCACATTTCTAACTGCCATGCAACTTATTTCCCTAGACAATTGGCAATCAAGGTTTCTCACAATGTTAATGGGCTTGGTAGCAAGTTGCATGCAGGGGAGACGTGGCTAGTTTTGAGGGCATTAAGATATATGGATGCAAAACATTCTCCTTGGGTTACTGTATGTGATGGAGTTTTTCATCACACCTTAACCCTCTTTGTTTTTGTACACAGGATAGGTAGACATTACATTTTGGTCAAATTTCATCTTATAGCTTTTTGTCCTACTGTTAGTAAATTTTGTTCCTTGTGATTTATAGACGTTCATCGTTACACCACAGCCTCAGCAACAATTCACATAGGGATCAGACCAACTTTCAGGTTGAGGACTTTCAAGTTGAGGAACAACTTTGCATTATCAGCTAGATTGATATACAATTTGCTTCACTAAAATATTTTTTTGTACTTTCTATTTTGCACTAGAAATCTGTCCTGATGGGGAACTAGTTGCAATTGTACTTAATGGAGGATTATTGAGGAATTAATTGCTATTTCTATTTTCTGAGAGCTTCTTGCAGTCTTAATACACGCTTAGCATTTAGAACCTAGCTTTTTGTTTTAGGCAAATTAATTTTGGTTGTGCCTGTGTATTAGATTTTCTTTCAGCAGAATGATAATGATAATAAGTTACCTAGATTGTAATTATATGCAGAATAACTTGCTAGGGGGTTTCTCCATAATTGATCATCTTAATAAGTGTAGTCTGACATTTTACTCACATATAAACACACACACATATATATATGGAATCGCTTGCCTTTGGCAATTGGTTTGTTCTCTTCTACTGGAGAGTTTCTCCATAATTGAGGCTAGCATTCAAACCATGAACCTGAATGCCTCTTCGCTTGGAAGAAAAATCTGAGAACCTGAAGCACAAAAAAAGCAATGACAAAATTTCAGGTGAATTGTTAAAATGAGAAGAGCTTAAAATATTAATTCATATATATTAAACAGGGCACAATCCAATAGTCTAACCCAGAAGAATCTTGCAACTTAATGTAGTGCAAACAAACTACTTTGAAATCAAAGTATGTAGAACATATACCCCGTTGCTGGATGGTAGAGAGAACCTGTTGCTTGAAGATCTTGAACTGATTGATCTAAATAGTAAGAGAAAGAGGGGCAATCACAGGGCACAATCCAACAATCTAACCTAGAAGAATTTGCAAATTAATGCAATGCAAACAAACTACTCTGACATCAAAGTATGTAGAACATATACCCCATTGCTAGATGGTAGAGAGAACCTGTTGCTTGAATATCTTGACTTGATTGATCTAAATAGTAAGAGAAAGAGGGGCAATGAAGTTGGTGCCTCATACGCTTGTACCTACAACTGCTAAGTTTGCTCCATTTGTATAACTTGATCCCACTGATTGCAGATATGGGCTCAGGAAAGGGTATCCTAGTGCCTTTGCTATACAATAATAGTAACATGTTAATACCATCTAAAAGATTCAAGAAGTTTTAATTAACAAGTACAGATCAACTAGAATTTCAATATGACACATTTACTGGCATTTTAGTTTGTTTTATGACTGAGCTACTGTCTCCTCACATCTTTGTGTCTGGAAAATTAAATCACCCTTTGACTTACCGAGCCATTGCCATTATGATCCCAACGTATTTTACTTGTTTATGTTCTAAGTGTTAAAAATGTACATGATAGATTTGCATGTATATACACATATACATATATATGGCATCATGTTTATTATCCCTTGATTCAGTCAGATGGAAGAGTTGACTATATTGGAGCCATTGTCTTAAATTAGATATGAACTTTGGCTCATTGAGATCATCTGCGTTTGACAACGGTTCTCTATAACTTGCTAGGGGGTTTCTCCATAATTGATCATCTTAATAAGCGTAGTCAAACATTTTACTCACACACACATACACACACACACATATATATATGGAATCGCTTGCCTTTGGAAATTGGTTTGTTTTCTTCTGCTGGAGAGTTTCTCCACAATTGAGGCTAGCATTCAAACCATGAACCTTGCTAGCTCAATTTTTCCCGCACTAAATTTGGCAGACATGATCATGGATGACTCTAAAATTAGTTTGATTCAGTTGCAGAGCTTGGATGGTAAGGTTGTAGTACTTGACTGGTTAGGATGAGAGTCACACACAAAATTGGTTAGCTTTACTTAATCCTGGTGTTATTAAGCATTTAAACTTGGTTTCTTAGAGCAATTAGATCATATTATCACCATCATGTGTTGTATCTTGCTCTAATGCAGTGGTATATTGCTTCATTGTAATTCAGAGTATGTCTTTGTTGCAGGGGTTGGATGGGGGGGCTACTGTTTTCATTTAATGCTTTCCGAGTGTTTAGGAAGGCTATTTTTTCCTTGCTTTTCTTCTAGGAAAAAGGCATCACAATGTCCACTGGCTCTTGATTGTTGACCTAACACATGTAAAAGCATAACAAAAATATGTTACTAAAACAAAACTCTTAACATTTTGGATGGAAAGTGCACATATTCCGATGTCAATAAAAGAGAAGGAAGACTCCTCGTCACAGATTTGAATTTAAGTACAAATACTAACAAAAAATAGGAATGCAAAAGCCACTAGAAAATTCAAGGTTACCTTGTCCCAAAGACCATCAGATGCCAATATGACAAATTCACAATCAAATGTAATGGACAGCTTTCTGGTGTCTGGTTCATATAATACTCATTGTTTTAGGGGAAAATAGGCTCTATGACAAATATCCAGATAACCACCCTGCAATAAATCCCAAAAAAAAAAATTAGAAATTCTATCACTAAAAAAGGTAGGATACAAACAAATGCTGCAAATTGTGCTAAAAAATGGTTACCATATTTTTAATCGTTTTCTTTTCTTTCTCTATTCCAGAATTATGATTCCAGTTAAGGACTTGAGCATTTTTGCTTCTACTTAGTACTGTATGGCAATCCCCAACATTACCAACAACTAAACAACCATGCTTGATCAAAGCAATTACACAACATGCTCCACATGAAAATTCTACATGACATGAGGAAATGTGGCAGTAAGTCCTTTAGCATGCATCAAGGTTAGAAAACCCACATAATAAATCCGCTAAACACATAAAAACAGGGTAGAGATCTATGCCTAAGCATTCAGAGGGAATTCAAATCAGGTCTAGAGCACTTTGTGGGATGGTTTTGTCCTCAGTACACTCTGCCCAGCAGTTAGAAAATTAGAAAAATGCTAAGAAAAATATGTCAAGGGTAAGAAAGAACAATTCATAGAGCTGACAGAGTTTTTAGGTGCTAGTTCCATCTATTTTGTCCACCGTAGTTGCTGAGAAAAGGGTTGTAACCTCACAGGCATCTACTTAGGCTGCAGTAAACAGTTGTGTTATGCTTAGTATACACTTATCTTTTATCTTGGAAGTAGCTTTATGTATTTTGGAGTGGTTTACTTTACTGAAATCTTGCATTGTGATTTCATTTGGTAGATTAGTTTTGTTTAATTGTCTCCTATTTATGTGGATTTGATGGCCTCTGATTTAGCCAGTAGTAAGTATTTGTCTTCCATATTGTTTTGTTGCAAACTTTAAATATAAGAATCTTCATTTTTGAGGTGAGTACTTTCAGGTCTTGTGCATAACCTTTTGAGATCAAAAAGATAAGTCAGATTTAGTTTCAACCATTTCCTTTCATGCAAATCCTATTGATAAATTTGCATGGTGTATAGAATTGTAAACTTGTTCAAACCTTTGAATTATAGGAGTGGTTTCATATCTCAAGGAGCTTCCCTTGCTAATTTGTAGAGAGGTTTTATCTTGTATGCTATACCCTTTTGTGTTGTCTTGCAAGAAACAAATTAAAATGCTAACAAAAAGCAAAGACTATCAAATAGGTATTTCAATGCCCAGAAAAGTTGCATAGCTGCATCCAGAAAAGCCTACCAAAAATAGAGTATAAATTCTAAATTTTCTCATTCTAATTTTCTAATTGCTATGCCTGTTCCTAGGCAATTGTTGAGCAAACAGTATAAATTCTAACACTCCTCCATGAAGAAGGTGTTCTAAGTTATCCCGACTTATTCCTTAAAATTTCAAACTTTCATTTTCATAGGGGCTTTGTCAAAATTTATGTAACTTGCTCATCTCAAGCAAGGCAGTGAAGTTCCTGCCAAAGATTGGCAGAATAGTTTTGGTAATGATCTGGTTAATAAATCATAAGCAGGTCTTTGTATAACTAGGGATTTGCTGCGGATTCGCACTTTGCTTTTGTGCTCAACTATTTTCAAGGGAGGAGAGGTAAGAACAAAGTTTTCAAGAACCACAGATTATAGTAGCCTCCTTTGCTATTAGGAGTACTAACAATTTAAGAGGAAAGATAAAAGAATCAATTGTAGCCTATGTTATAGATTAAAGGAGATAACTTAAAACAAAACATTTATCAAAAGAAAACTTTCTTCAATACTTTAAGCGAATTAGAAATATATTCTATCAATAAAAATCTGAAATCACCAAAATCAAAACTTAATATATATATATGCTTTGATGTAGCTTAATATGACTGAAAACTTGATTGGCACAATTATCATCCATAAATGCTTTCTACTACCTTTGTTGATACCTCTACACTTAATATGACTGAAAACTTGCTTGGCAAAATTATCATCCATAAATGTTTCTACCTGTCTTTGTAGATCTAAACGGAAAAAGAGAGGCAATTTTGTTGTCAAATTCATAAACTACTCATTATTTCTGTCATATGTAGCCTTTCAGTATACAATTCAAGATACAGATAAATACAATTTTTTTCCTCTCCATTGATAGCAAGAGAGTCATGGCATGTCTGTGAACATATGATTAAGACTGTATTTCAGTTCCTATATTTATATAGGTATTTCATTAAAGATTGTTTTCTATGCACATAAAACAACTCCTAATGCAAGATACAGATAAATACAGTTGTTTTCCTCTCCATTGATAGCAAGAGAGTCATGGCATGTCTGTGAACATATGATTAAGACTATTTTTCAGTTCCTATATTTATATAGGTATTTCATTAAAGATTGTTTTCTATGCACATAAAACAACTCCTTGGAATTGAAATTTTGACTTTGGCAGGTAGTTTTCATTCACTGGCTATGTAAACAAGCCTTTCTCAACTTCCCTCTTAAAGAAGTTTAATCCATTTAAAGAGCTATTTCGGTACATTTTTAGCTCATTTTTGTTGTTCACTAATATCTTTTTAGCTGCATCTGTTTGGCTTTTGAAAACTGAAATTTAAAAGTATGCATGAAAAACCCTACCAAGTCCACCAAGTACTATTTAGAAATCAACAGTATTGTTTTTTGCTATCATGGCTAGAAAAGCAAACAACATCCAAGAAACAATTGTAAATTAGAATGAATGAGGTTCTTAGATATACAGTTTTCTGAAATTAATGTTCAAATTTTTAAAACAGTGGCAGTATTCTAGATTAAGAAATCAACTACAAACAAAATAGGGTTCGCCACCCACATTTGACAGAAAGTGTAGATCTTGGAACCCATTGTTTGTTTACACTAATTGTGCCTACTCTTCAATTGATGCTTGTAGTGGCATGTTATAGGCAATAGGAAAAACAAACTAGCATGCCTGTCTGTTATTAGATACCATCTGCATCACTACCAACTAAAGGTGTGTCAGCCAAGAAGTTCCTACCATCCCCATCGACCATCCTATCACTAATACGGATTGTAACTATCACCATTACCATAATTAATCATCAAACATTGTGGTAAATTAATAAAAAATGTTGCTGCCACAAAAGAGTATACTGTAGGTATGAATTTTTTATTAGAAAATAAATCCAATCTGCTGCAGATGATAAATGCAATAATTACGGTCAACAACATTAAAAAGAATTACGTAGCCATTAAAAAAAGTTGTGAGCAGGAAGAGTCTACTATAGCTCAAAGCTTACAGCAATATCTATCATATGTTTATCTCAAAAAACCAGAAATGGAACTATACATAATGTCTAGAACTCAAGGGTAGCATCAAAACAAAATTTAATGTTTAAACATATTTTGCATTCAATTAACTTTGGACCCCTGTGGAAATCAAGACACAAGGAAGTATGCTAAATTGGAATTTTCAACTATTGTGCTCCAGTCTAATCCTCTGTGCAGGTTAGTGATATGTTGTATGATCTTACATGTAATCCTTGAGGCACCTGTGTGTTCCAATAAACAAATAAACAAGTTATTCCACCATCCCACAAATTTGTCACCTTGCATTTGTAGTAAAACAATTGAATAGCAGTTCCCATTGAATAAGGACTTGGTTGTCATAGGTTTTGAGATGCTTCTAACTATTAAACAAAATGGGTTCAAAAGGAATATACATAATCACAAATGCAATAAGGAAGCAATGTAAGCTAACAAACTTTCTCCACAAAGCTGCATTCAATTAATGTTTTAGCATAGATCTGCATATAGTTGTAGGATATAACACAAAATTTATTTATGGTCTAGCATAACATCTTATCATCAGTAGTCCAGGCATCAAAATGTGTTCCAAACCATGATAAGGTTGTATCTTTAGAATTTTTGGCATTCAAATCTTATGCTATTTTTCAAATTCTTAACACTTATAATAGAGGACTTTGTTTTTCTCAATCTTAGGTCATAGATTCACTTAATACATATGCTGTAAACTTCTTGAGTCTTCATTATCTGTTTAGTATACCTTTTTCTCGGGTGGTGTTTGGTTTTCAAGGATGAACCTAAATGATCAGGATGCAATTTCAAAGGCATGAATACCAACCTTTTTTCCTATATCATCTAAGGAATTATTGTAATCACATCCTGATATGCATAGATTAATAAATATTGATACATTTGAAACAAATGTTTGTCATTGGTTGACCTAAATTATCTGGTAGAGTTTAATTAATTGTTTCCTCAAAATTTATGATGGTTTTAAGTTGTTGGCTGTGTTTGAGTGTTTTTAGTAGCAAGATACATATAGTTATGTAACTCTTATGTTATTTGCTTAAATTCTTGCACAATGTAAGGAAACATATACACTTTCCTTGCTTTCATGATACTTTTCTGTTTATTACTAAAAAATACAAATATGGCGTTGAATTTCTATTACAACCAACAAAAAACAATATGTTGAGTTCTATTAGTCTTCTGATGTTTTGTATTAATGTTAGACTGGTATATTTCCTTAAACTGATATGAAAACATGCTTTTGTTTGCTTGATTTAAGATTCAGTGGCAATGTGAACATTTAAAAGATTTTGTGCTTTATTTCTATACCTTGGAACATTGCAATAGAAATTGGAAATACAATACAAAACCAAATGAGACCAGAACTATTCTTACACAATAGAAATTGAAAATACAATACAAAACCAAACACGGCAAGCTGATGCTAAGCTTGTCTTATTAATTATTCCCAGAACTGTTCTTACACAATAGAAATTGAAAATACAATACAAAACCAAACACGACAAGTTGATGCTAAGCTTGTCTTATTAATTGTTCCCATTGTTGCTATACGATGGACAAGATGAAAACCACATTGGTCTTGACAAAATCATTAGAGAATGTCATAGATGCAGAGAACTATAAACCCACTGGTAGTGATCTGTTAGCCCTGTCAATTGACACAGTATTGGCATACAATCACATGTTCAGGTTAAAACCATTTGCCTACAACATAGGTGACTATCTTTTTGATTCGTTCGAGTTGTTGTTACATATGCAATACACTTCTTTGAAACTACATAATGGAATTATTGACTACTTTATCAATTGCCTAAAAAACAAAGATCATGATGCTTTATTATCTTACGACCTTGAACTAGATCCGCATACATTGTCTAGATTACATGGAGTGCATGGAGTCAGCGATGTTGATACATATTTATGACGTATGCGGTTGTCAGCAATTCAAAAACTGAACTGTAATGAATATGGCCTTTGGGGGGATGTCTTCTGTATTAAGTGGCTAGCAAAATGGTTGAATATTGGAATATGTATATGGTCTTCAATAGCAAAAAAAAAGTACTTGCATTTCAATGAGGGGTCACAGAATAATACATATTATATCTTGTTCCATGATGAAAACCCTGAGCAAGGACATTTTGAACCACTTATTAACAAAAAAAGAACTCTACTCCAGGCACAGACTCACCAAGGTCAAACATCAAACACACTCTCAGAATCAGCTAAGAGTTTTGCAAAAGATAGTTTAGTGCGTACATTTTCTGACTTGTGCAAAAATGCACTGTCAATATCAGATTGTGGAGACAGTCTTTTTAATATAGTTGCTACTTTGACAAACAATGAATATGATAGTCAATGTCTTAGACAATACATGGCTCAGTCCTTTTGCAATGCAATACTCCGTGGAGACAAAGTTGCACTAAATTGTATCGATACATGTATCAAATCTCACTTGACCATTGGTGGTATCCCGAGTTGGGAAGCATTTATTGCAAAGGTTGGCCAGCCATATGAACAAAGTAGAATTGAAGGAGCGGATTTTTGTTTTGAATGGCTATCCTACATTTTGCAAGTAGAGATTAAGATTTGGTCGACAGCCAATAACATGTGTATAAAAGAGTTTTGCAAATGTGTCAGGCCCACCAAAGTATACAATATCATGTGCAACCAATTCAATGACATGCATACACACTATACACCATATGGAGTAGACATTGTTGAGGCAACTAGCAGTAATGTTGGGCAACCAAAAACAACACTAGTTGCAGCAACACAAAAGATCAGTATCCACAAACTGAAACAAACCATTTGAAAAAATCTACATGTACAGATTAACACCTCCACAAGGTTGTCAAATACCTCTAAAAAAATGTGCCATGATCTCAAACCTATTGGTAATAGCCAGCATGTACAATTTGACATTGTTGCACAATCAAAAAATTTCTTTAATCAAATCTCCCATGACTCACTTCACAAAGTAAAGCGACAAATGCGTGAAATAGCTAAAATTCAATCCGTACAAAATTCAACAAAGAGACAAAAGACAGCAGTAGAATCTTATATGGCAAAAATTCAAGACATGCCAAAACATGTGTGTGCAATTTCCCAACGGCTCCATTTCAAGAAAAACATAAAAAAACTAACACAGAAAACAAGAGACACATACGAATTACTACTATCAAAGAAAAAACACTTTCTTGGAAACAAGATATTCAAGTTTTGTTCCCAACATTTGCAACAAAACATAAAACCACCATATGGAACCCCAGAACGGATCAGAAGAAACAATCCATTAGGACACACAGCTATGCTTTCAGAACTTGAGGAAAGGCTAGTGGCACTTCGAATTGCATTTGCACAGATATGGCAACTAGGGCACAAGAGGGCTCAAATTTGACTATCTGGAACCATTATCAATGTGCCAACCGACATTAACATCATACAAACAGTATTGTCATGATCATTTAATGAAACATGGACAGTTGTTGCTGCATTAAAGAGACATTTGCAATACACAAATGCATATCAAAAGGGAAGAGTGTGACCAAATACTATTATGAATGCTCTCAATGAATTGTGCAAAACAACACTATACAAAATGCATAGTGTAAAATTGAACAAGAAGTGGCATGAGCATTTCTACCCTTTACAAGAACAAGTCCTTGCTGATGTCAAGTCTTCATCAACAAATGACGACAGTGAAATTGACAATGCACCAGAGATTGAAACAGATAGTTTGATACATGGGTTTACTGAGTCAAGAACTATACATTCTCTCCAAGACAAAGTAATAGAGATTGCACCAGCAGAAGGAAAACAACCCCTAGGAATGTTCCAAGATAAATATGCAGAGGAGATGAACTTCCCCATACTTTTTTTGGGGAGCCACGTGATGAAGCAAGGGAAAAAAGACTCTCATATCAAAAAATTGCCCAATGGGAATTGCAAAATTCAAATCAATCATTTACCTATCATATAACTAATTTATTTTTCAAAACTATCAAAATACTAATTGGCCAGGTCTTCTCTACCATATGGATAGAAATTCACAAGGGGAAACTACGAGGCAAAACTCTACTAGCAAAAGATGTCAAGTACAAACCAAATCTTGAAAAGTTATTGGGATCAGATATTGGATATACAGATTTCAAAAAAATAAGAAATTCACCAGACTATTTGCAATATCTAAAGAAGAATGTTTTCGCAATGATACGACAATTAGGACCACTGACCTTCTTCTTAACGTTCACTAGTGCAGAGCAAAATTGGACACCATTAACAAAAACATTGGAAGAGTTGTACATATCACATTACACAAGGTCGACCCAAACACAATCTAATTCACCTCCTGACATTGACATTTTCTCTCTAATAAAAAAGGATCCAGTCACTTGTACACGCTATTACAAACATAGGATTAATGCAATGAAAAGATTGCTATGTTTAGATGAAACCTTCTTTGGAAAGGTACTGGACTACTTCTCAGTTACAGAATTACAAAACCGAGGCAATGAACATGATCATTTTATGCTATGGGTTAAAGATGCACCGGTCTATGGAAAACATAGCAATGCCACCATTCAACAGTTTGTAGACAAATATATAACTTGTAATACAAAAAGTTTAGATGGTCAAATAGCCAAATTACACACACATCATCACACTAGACAATGTAGAATCATAAAATGGAAAAAGTGTCGCTTTGGTTTCCCACAACCACCTATGAAAGCAACAACAATACTTGAACCATGTACTGACAGAGAACAACACAATATGCATATTGCTAAGAAACTGTATTCGACTTTGGAGACTTCAAGTTATGATTCTTCTATATCCTTTGAAGATTTCTTGGACAACATAAACATGGCTGAAGGCGAATACATAGAAGAAATACGATCTACATTGGTTAGGCCAACATTGTTCTTAAAAAGAAAACCAGCTCACATATGGAATAATTCTTTTGCAATCCATATTCTGCATTTGTGGCAAGCAAATACAGATGCACAATTTGTTCTCAATGCATATGCTACAGCAACATACTGTAGCTCCTACATGACAAAATGTAATAACTCAATGACAAAAGCATTCAATAAGATACACACAGACCATAAGTAGCATAACATCGATGCCATTAATATGTTAACAAAACTTGGCAATTCCTTACTCAATTTACAGCAGATGTCTACTCAACAAGCCGTACACATTGTGCTTTCACTTCCACTTAACTATAGTTCATGAAAATGTAAATTCATAGACACTTCTGCTCCTAAAAATCGCACATTTATTTTAAAGTCTTCCAAATTTCTAAGCAATGAACCTGATGAGTCACAAAATATTGCTTGCAAAACCTTGATTGACCATTACATTGCACGTCCTCAAGCATTGACCAACATTTGTTTGGCAGAATTTGTTGCAAAATACACAATAGGAAAAGGGAAATTAACACGATGAACCAAACCACAGGTTATCAGATTTATCAAGTACAAAAGGCATGTTGACATTGAAAACTACTATAGGGAGAAACTTTTGCTATATGTTCCTTTCTCTGTTAATGAGAACACATTGAAACAAGACTTCACAACATGGCAACATGCTTTTGCTAACAATCAAAAGACAGTATAGCTTAATGAAGCAAAGTATATATACAATGTAAATGAATTGTGGGGTGACATTGACGATGCCATTATTGAAGACAACATTGATGATGACAGCTATAACAATCAACACAAAACACAAAAACAAAATTGCGAAGATTGTGAAGAGTACAACTTAAAAGCAGATTTAGACACACTACGACATAGTGTGTACACAAAGAAAACAGTAAGACCACTTGAAATAGCTAAACATCCACATTTACTTGACAACACAGAGTATTACAATATTCACAGAGTGTTGAACATAGAACAACAAGCCATAGTGAAGGACATATTAATGAAAAAACAACAAAAAAACCTTCAGCCATTGCATATATTCTTAACAGGAGGAGCTGGCACAGGGAAAACCTTCACTGCAAAAGCAATATACCAAGGCCTTCTTTGTATATACAATAACTCAATTGATAGTGACCCAGACAAGACAAAGGGCTTGTTGCTTGCATATACAGGAAAAGTAGCTTCTAACATAGGAGGTACAACATTGCACTTTGCACTTCTCTTGCCATTAATGAAATGTACTTACATTCCCTTGAGCTCAAAAAGATTAGATGCATTGGCAAAACAATATGAGAAATTGCATATTATTGTCATAGATGAGATCTCCCTAGTTGGAGCAAGATTGCTACATTCTATAGATAAAAGATTGCGTGAAATAATGCAAACACCTGCTAAACATTTTGGTGGATTGGACATTATTTTTTGTGGTGACTTCTACCAAGTAGAACCTATACATGATTTTCTAGTGTTCCAAATTCCACCAATGGATACAGAGCTAATACCATATGACTTTTGGCAACAAAATGTCAAATGCTACAACTTACAAACAACCATGAGGCAAAAAAACCAAATTTTTATCACGATCCTTAATAAAATACGTACAAGTTCCCAGACAGAGATGGACATAGCATACTTGAATAACAAATGCTTGCGCTCTCCACCTATAGACCCATCATTCCCATTCCTTTTTATAGAAAAAAGGATGTCAATGCTCACAACCAAAAGATATTATCTACTATGCCTGGACAACTAGTTACAATAGATGCAATTGATGAACAAGACAACTCTGTTGAGATAGAACAATTGAACAAACATACTGCAGCTTTGGAAAACCAAATAATATTAAAAGAAAACATATTGGTTGAGATCTATGGTGGGAACTATGACATACAGGATGGTCTTGTCAATGGATCAGATGGGAAATTCAAAGTTTATACACGAACAACTGACATAGATATCATTTGGGTTCAATTCAATGATCTTCATGTTGGGAAATGTCAAGTTGCAAAATTAACACACGTTAACCAGACATATATCGACAATGGATGGGTTCCAATTCTTCGAGTTGCGAGACCGCTCCAAAAAATAGCCACTACACAAAAGATAACTATTAGAAAACAATTCCCACTACAACTAGCATGTGCCCGAACAATACATAGAGCATAAGGGCTCACTATGCATGGTGTTGCATTTGATCCTTCTGGTGTGCACCAACACGGCTTAACATACATAGCTTTGTCTCGAACTTCAAGCATTGAAACACTTTTTCTATTAAACCCTCTAACACCAAAGAACTTTAAGGTCAAACCAACAATTGTGCAAGAAATGGAACAATTACAAACAATTGCTAGTTGGACTCTTCAAAATAACATCCATTATAAAGAACATATATCATGTATTACACTATCTACATTGAACACTCACCATTTCCAATTGCATAAACAAGACATCTTACATGACAACGACTTAATGTCATCGGACATTATATGTCTACAAGAAACCTACTTGAAAACACTGGCAGCAGACAATCCATTACCAAACTACAATTGCTTTGTAACATACCATGTGCATGGTATAATGACTTGTGTTAGAAAGAACATACACGTGTTGAACACAATACCTTTAACACTTGAAACTGTTGAAGCAATGTTGCTTTCATTTATACTTAATGAAAAAACACATTTCATTTGTAGTGTTTATGCCAAACCAACAACAACACTAAAAATATCATTAAAATTATCCAAAATGCAATGACAATTGTTCCTAGCAATGACATCATATATATTGCAGGTGACTTCAACATTGACATTTCCACATATACAAAGACTGTCCATATGTTTAAACAACACATGAAAATACACAACTTGCACTTGTTACTTGAAGAGGTCGACCATTTGTCAAATACCATTATTGATCACATTTGGACAAACAACAATGCACACACAACTAAAAGTCAAAGGCTAGAAGCATATTGGACTGATCATGACATTCTTCTAACTCACATTGATAGCATTGTTTAAACAAGGTATACATTTGCCCACAACTAAACATGAATAGCAATTTTGCTTCACGCAATGTGTAATTCTTTGCTTAGATCATTGACTTGCTCAATGTTGAACACTATAAACTAATATGACAACATCTGAAATAAACGCTATTTTGTAGGTGAGTACACAACATGTATACTAGCAAGGCAACTTCCTTAGCTTGGGTTCCTTCAAAACAAGAACATGTGGCAAAAAAAGAGTGAAGTATCTAGCAAATATCAACAAACTATTTAGTTGAAAAATAGTCTGTTGAACATTTTTACTTTAGTGGTGCTCTTGTTTCCTTCCCTAACTATCATTGTTTTCCTTTTGCAGATACTCCAAGCATATACAGTCCACTGGCATAGATCTGTCTAGGCCACAAGAGCAAATTAGAAAACGGTGAAACATGTCAAAAATGTTAAACGAATACAAAGTAAATTCTCACTTTGTTCAACTTTGTAACTTACAATATTGCTCTTCTTTGTTTTAGGCAGTTGCAGACCATTGATTCAAAAAACACACCTCCTTGCAAAATAAGTACACCAAGGAGCCAAACAAAGCATAGGTATTAATTCCACATACTACTTGTCTGCAATACAGCTGGCTACTTCTGCTAAGTATATTTTGTTATTGTCATTGTTGAACCAATATCAGCTAGCCAAGATCAAGTGGTTCATTGTTTTGACAAGCACCCGATGCAATGCCAAAATAATTTATGCATCTCACCATTGACTAATAGGTTCCTTTCATTGCATAAATATTAAATAAAAAAAATTATGCTTTGTAAATGCCTTGGCAGCATGTACACAAGTATGCGGGATATTGCCTGTGGACAAGAGTAGCCAAGAAAATGGTAAAATCATGTCTACTATGCTAGATAAATTAACACTTTTACAATAAATTTTTGGCTAGCTTTCTGGCTGACAATCTTGGCTCTCCTTTCTTATAGCCCCATTGACAGTGTAGAACTAAAAAGCATTGCTTCTTGCAGCCTTAACACCCAGTCCAGTGAAACAAAACAAAGGTAACAGTATGAACTGCTTCATTCCTAGTAAACTTGCCTTGATTTCATGCTCTATACTTCTACAACTTATATTTATTTTCATATGGCCTTTTTTAGTATATAGGCTTATTTTGTAGAGATCACTTAACTTAGTTTCCTTTTGCTATTACTGATCACATATTTAGTTTAATGTTTTCTTGCCCAATGCAAATTTTTGTATATTAATTATGTCTATCTTGGTCCTGGTCCACAATAAAAATATACAGACACAGTTATGCATGTCAATTACAACAAGTCAATTGAAACTTATATCATATTTTATCGATTCTATGTCTTACACTTCTTTTCCTCTTTGTCATACACTATTGCACAGCGACAAGCCAGAGAACACACCCCCTTCAAGATTGGAAACACAATGCACACACAGTAAACAAAGGTATTCATCTCAAACTATTACCATGCAAATTATTACCACATGCTATAAATTGTCCCTTGCTTTGCTCTTGATTTTCTTTCTCATTAGTTGCATAATTGTCAAGTAACTACCAATAAAAAATGTCTTTAAAGATATTGGACTGATTACATTAAAACTGCATAAAGCATAGCTGCATATGAGGATTGAATTGAAAATATGGATTAACGCCAATAGTAGAAGACTAGAATATGGACCAAGCAGAACAACGTATTTAACAAATTCTTGATGTGGTTATGCAATTAAATCCAACATAACATATCTACAGCTTCAAAAAGTCAGCCCAACTTTACGTTCATGCTGCATTGTGACAACAAATAAATTCACATTTGTTGCTTGAATACCAAAAACTACTAAAGAAATGTGCTATACATATAAATGCACACGGCCTCAACCCAAATAAAATCATGACCTTGGGGATTTTTGATATAACTGCTACTATTGATGTGATTGAGACCAATATATCTAACACACAGGAAGATGCAACTTAAATGAGAAGTTGCTGCTTCAAAATGTCATTCCTTGAGCATTCCTGAGGCAACAGAAGTATAGACAAATGATGATGCCCAACTTGATTAATCTAGTTCTTGCTTTCTGAGAACTAGGGTGTTAAGTATATGGCATTGAGCTTGCACAAATTGTAGGTCTAGAAAATTGACTTTTATACAGCTTTCGCTTTATTGTGCTCTGGTAAATATTAACCAATGGGTCCATGCCATAGCTTTCTTGCCAAATATTCTTAGTCACACCTCTTACAAAGAATTAGAGTTGCCCAACACTTATATGCTAGCTATGCAACTAGGGTTTGTTGATTCTCCTCCGTAACTCGGCCTGAAGAGATGAATATGCAGTCTTTAGAGCCAGTGGCCTATAAAAATAGACAGTTTTGTTCTCCTCTTTATTTTTATCAAAGCATAAAGAAAAGGGAATGTCATAAAATGCTGTAGTTGCAACTGCCCTGGTACACGTATATGCAAAACTGTGGAAGATTAGATAGGACATTAATAATTATAGTGACATAAGATTTGATGAACCCAAACAAATTGTTGCATTTTATCCTGAGCGAGACATATACTTCACAACTACTATTACGTAGCTTATTTGTAATGTTTTGTGTTCTAATTCTCCAATCTTCTACAAAAGAAAATGGTGATACTTAAGAAAAATTAGGTTATTGTGGAGACATTGTATTCAAAACAATGCTTAGAAAATTCAGTATTGATTAGAGACCACTTCTTTCTATAGCCAAGATAGTGACTACTATACTTTTTATTCTCTTTTATTTTTAAGAGTTGGTTATGGTAATCGGCTATGTACATAAGAAATTAAAATTAATAAGTGAGGGTTGTACTTTGCACTGCACATATTATAGTCAATAATAATGTGAATATTTTATTAATCTTACAATGCCAAAATATAGTCAGTGTTGATTTATTTGCTTAAAAGATATCTTTCTGTTTATTACTTCAAATACAAATATCGTCTACATTTGGCTAGAAAAAGTCCAAGTTTGACAACTACAGCTAATTCCCAATCAGCTTTTCTATTAATATTAGACTAGTATATTTCTTTTTAATGATATCAAAACATGCTTTCAATGCATTTGCAGCTTGTCCCTGACATCTAGGCAAACCACCACAATACTGGACCTTTGCACACAACAAAATGGATCTATATTTGAAGGTGATGTTCTCGTCATATATGGACCTACAACAAACAAAAGCCCCAATGCACAAAAAAAAGCAAAAATTGTCCATGTGGACTTTGTGGACTCAAATGGACAAATGACAATAACAATGAACATTAGCAACAATTTAATAGACGCATTCCTACCACAGATCACAGTAGGTTCTGGCATTCGAATTAGCAACTTCTCAATAAAAACAAAACACAATATGAAAGAGGCGATGCAGACTACTGCATAGTCTTAAGTCCTAAAAGTTCCATAGAGATTGTGCCTCTTGTTTGCAAGCAGCAAAAATTAACTCCTGACTTAACAATTTCCCAAATCATAGAAGCTGATTGTAGTTACTCGGTTGGCTCATTTGGTGCAATTGCCACAAGTTACCATATGAACACAAGCCAGCTCGAAGTCCATGTCAAGGATGGTGATATGTAGCAAGACATGGCTACTATACATTTCTGCTCATCCACATTTTACTTTCTTATTGATAATTAGTTAACATACGTTCACTATGCACTAATAACCTTTTTTTTGGCAGGTAGTTATCCTAAACAGCAACACTGAAATGTGTGCAACTTTGCAGTAGATGTTTTCCACAATAGACATGCCACTGGGCCTTTTCAAAAATGTTGTATGAGCTATTCCTAAGGGTACAAATTTCATACACACAACACAGTCCACCTTTGTGCAAGAACTCAATGACCAATGTACAAAAGCTCATTTGCAGACACTAGCAAAATCCAATGTCCAGGTAAGCGCACAAATTTTATTATTCCAATTTCACACTTGTGTTACACAATACATCCAATTCATAACACCTTTATTACACTTGCAAGTTTTTGGGACATTAAAGGCAAAAAATGTCCACTTGCCGCCCTATGAAATTTGTTGCAATGACTGTTATCGGACATTGTTATCTGACCTGCCCATTGATGTCGGTTCTGCCTATAGTACACACTGTAATAAAGCCACCCAGCCCTCACATTGCCACAATTTTCTCTGCACATTATATGGCCAAGGAGGCAATATCGACTGTTGTCTACAAGGAAAGCTGCTTCAACAGCATTTGCCAGAAATTGCAGAAATAGAATATGAACAATACAAAGTAGACATTTCACTAGCAGTTTTCTTATTGCGTAGATTTCAAATCCATGGCAAGTTCACATTGGCTATGAACAATTGTATAGTTCAAATTGTTAAGGACTAGCCACCTTGTACTATTGAACTTTGGATCATTTACTTAAAATAGCACTCTCAAAAGGGTCAGTGGCTTTTGTTGCTGTTTAAACAACAAAACTTATATTTTGCTGGATCTTCATGGAGATCTTGACATGCACAAATATGCCGATTAATTTTGAAGTTTAGGCAACAAACAATTGCTAGATACCTTTTTTGCATTGCTCTGTGTATTTTGCAAAAGTAATTTGATAAAAAAACAATTTTCATTAGAGCTTCTTGACAGGCTACTAGAGTTTAAACTGTATTCATGAATTTGGTGTGTGTCTTGAATTAATAATAGACTGTGCATCATATATCCTTTATACCCTTTTTTGCATTTCTCTGTGTATTTTGCAAAAGTAATTTGATAAAGAAATAATGTTCATTAAAGCTTCTCAACATTCTTTATTAGCATAGTTTTGTTTCTTCTCCTCTTCTTGTCTAAACTTGATAGTATTGACATGATCGGTATCAAAATGATTTGACTTTGCAATTTCGCAGAGTGTGTTGGATTCAATTTTCTTGTCAACATATTATTGTAAATAGTGTCTATCTAAGCTACTTTTCAGCATGGTACTGTAATTTATTTTCTTAATCTAGTATAAACAGATACTATTTATGCTTTGTAGTGAAAATGTGGAGTATATAATTCTGTATTGTTTACATAGACTTTGACGAGACTGGAATTCAAACATCAAAACTGATTATGTTCAGTTTGTACTTTGCATGCAATACAAAATTTGTAAACCTATAATTTCAAATCAGCACCTATCAGTTGAACATTGAACATTTGATGACTGTCTACAGCCTGTTTTACCTATAAAGTCCTTGGAAAATACAGGCTAGAACTGTAAACAAAGGCTACGGACCATCAAATTAAGGGCCTTCTTAAGAGTCTATCAAAGCACTATAGACCATAGGAAAACCCTTTATCTTCCCTGCTGATGCAATTTCCAAGGAGTAGACTATTTGTGCTCACCAGGGTCTATTTCCCCTTCCCTTTTCTGCTCACTCGTGCATGAATCACCGAAAGGATTCAAAAGTATGACTAAGCATCTTAGCAACTTGTGAGATATGTGCTTCTTCTGTGAACAACAATCTCCATTCTTTTCTAAAAATTAGGCTTGGCATACAAAATCTTCATCATTGATGTAGTTTGCACAATATACTTCTTTGCAAGATGGCTAAATCAATACCATTTTGGCATATACTGAATTTATGGCACATTGGTATAGACTTTGCACAAATCTATAAAGACTCAGCCCTTTATCAGCCAATCTAGTTGTGTATCATTAGTAATCTTCTAAATTTTGTAGAGTTGTGCCTTTAAGTAACTCAACAGGTGGAAGAATTGGCAATTTCTCATGAAGCAACAATGTTTAACCTGCAACTGTTCTGCCAGTTTTTGGCAGGAATTACGCTGCCTTGCAGCTCTTGTTTTATTGGTTTTTATCATTTTTAATTAAAATAATGTAAAAGGAATTCAAATCTTGATAACTACCATTTAATTTTTTTACAACAAATTACATAGTCACATAATATCTAAGAATAAAATAATTATAATATAAATATAAACATTTTTATAGTATTATGTACTCTATTTTAATTTTTTTCTAATTTGTAATTTATAATGAAATATTTATTATAATCAAATTATAATTGTAATCTTAATTATTAATTATTATATTTCTAAAACTATTATAATTAAAATTAAGATTAGAATAATTATAGATAAAAGAATACATTATATAATAATTATTCTTTCTTATAATTACATTATATAATCATTTCATTTTATTTATATTTATTTAATATAAAATAATTTGAAAAATTATTTAATATAATTTATATTATATTATTTATATATTATTATGTAACATAATTATTAGAAAAAATTTATATTTATATAAATATCATTTTTTTCTTGTAATTATATTATACTATCATTTGATTTGATTTTTATTTTGTTTGATATTAATATCTTTATAATATTTCAAATTTTAATATATAATTATTTGTATATATGATAATTGATTTTTATATAATATAATTAAGATAAAATTAATAGTTTTCAATATTAATATAAATGCATGTAACTACCTTTTTATTCCATTAAGTTAGAATACAGCCATTCATTATCTTATAATTTACATGATTAATATAGTATTTAGATCATTTTAATTAAAATTAACATTTATGTAACATTTTTAAACATTATGTTAATACTATAATTAATAAACTAAATATCTAATTTTATTCACATTAATAAAACTTACATTCATTTTTATTAAATCTAAAATACTATAATTAAAATAGTATAAAGGCAAGTACTAGCCACTACGTGGCACTTGTTTATTATTGTCTTTACAAGTCTAAAAATTTGGGGGCATGCAAAATCATGGTTTTGTGTTGGTTCAAATGTGGAAGAAAGCGGTCTCGCATGTGTCAAATTTTAATTTGGCTCTATTTTTTTGAAACACTTTGAGGTCCATTCCTATTAAAGTGGAAGGATGCATTGAAACTATGCAATACACAAAGGCGGATGCCAATTGGCAAGCTCATAATAAGTTAAAGTTAAGGTTAGAATGGTGTAATGCTTGGGGTATACTTTTGCGAGTGTTGCGCGATCAACAAAAACACAAATTTGGGTTTTTCATTCCACTAGTAGCGCTGTCGGGTAAAAAAGAATATAAGCTAAATTATTTTCACAAGTGTCAGTTGATGGATTCTTTACAATTTATTGTTCATTCTAATTGTTTCTAGTAGTACACTTTGAGAAAATTCTAGTTGATAGAATTTTAAGAGTTACAATGTGTAATATTTTCACTCTTTGTTAGTCATTGTTGGCTCAATGTTGTGATGAAAATTTGTACTGGCTTGGAGTTTTATGTTTAACAAAGTTCTCAGAATATCGTTATTCATTTCTCTAGATACTACATAGAGCATGGGCCTCTAGGTTTTTCACAAATTTATTTTCTACCTGATTGTCTTCATTCTCATTTTCTGGGAAGTGTGTTGTGCACAGGACATTAAACTTATTCACTCAGTTATTGCATCATGGAGTTTTTTCCACCAAATCACAGAACTCTGTTTTCAATCCAAGACTGGGAGTTTCCATTCTCCAAAGCTTTAGAAAGAGATCACCTTTCACATATCTTCAATATTGATTGCCAACCGATTTATAAATGTTTGAAGACTTTGATAGGAGAAGAAATTATGCTTCCTTCATCACAGAGACTAATTTTTCCTTCAGATTTAGTTTCAATCTTTGTTTCAAATGTGTTGGATTTGAATCCAAACTATCAGAATATGGTTAAGCTTGCAAACTTAGTGATCAAAGAAGTATTCTTGTAAGATAACACATTACTTAAGTGCATCCAAAAGTATAATTTCTAGAAAGGAGAAGCATATGTAGGTGGGATTTTTCCCAAGCATTACCTACATCACAAGGTTAGCTACAAAAATTTATACACTGCACTGAAGACATCATTGGAGTATAATTCATCAAGTCATCTATACAAAGCAATAACTAGACATCATTTTGAAGTTGGAGATGATATGGTCTGAAGCTTCAAGAGGAATAATAAAAAGAGGTGGCCAAATCTAAAAAATCTCAAGTTGAAGAAAGCAACAGGAAGGAACATCAATTTAGGCTAATCCCACAAGTACCAGATATGAACATAGCTACAAATTCACAATCAACACCATCAACATAGCAAACCATGCACAAATGGGAAGGGGTAGATAGCTCGTCAGTTGGAAATGTTTGAAAGTATGACCATTTTGGAGCACTATAGCTATAGCTTATAGTCTGTTGTTTTTGAATCTACTAATCATGGTATATGAAGCATGAAGATTTTGGAGCATTATAGTTATAGCTTATACTCAATTGTCTTTGAATATATCAAGTTGATATAGTACAAGGTTCTCTAGGATTTTGACAGAGATGAAATGTGTCTAAAAGAATGATTATGTTGGGAGATTATGTTGTTGATACATCAAGCTACTTTGGTATATGTTAACTTAGAGTTTTAAATATGGTCTAGAAAGACATTATTATTGTAATTGTGTGTAAGAAAATGTGCAAGTTATACTAACAACATAACACATAATTAGATGAAATGTATTACAATAAGGAAATCTAACTTAACCAAAGCATAATTTGATAACATAGTTTTTTAAAAACATTCCATCTCCCTCTATTCTTAAATGTCCTAGCAATTATGCTCTCAGATCTTATTTGTACACTAATCACTAGGATGTCACCTAAGAAATGAGTAGCCTATTTAACTACAATGCAGAATCTAAATCTACATCTACATGATCAAAGGATTCAACTGGATAATGTGATTGGCTAACATGATGAATGAATTATTGTGTATAAAGTGATATGGAAATGATACAATGCAGAATTAAAATAATGGAAATGAAATAGATATGATCCTAAATGTTGCCTAAACTAAGAAACATCTAAAGGAGCCATGATTCTAAACTAATTGCTAATCTATTCCAAATTTTAAATTAAAAATGCAAACTAAGCTCTCAAAAGGCTTGAATGAATTCTTGTAGAGTAATGTTATGCAAATGCTCCTTATGAAAAAGTTGTAAATGGGCCTCAATTTATAGATTTCACCAAGGCATCAAGTGAGTTGGCAGTAATGAACAATGAGGATCCAATATGGAGAATTCGATGGTGAGAAATGAAAAGGATGGAGAAAACAAGGCAATTGTTCCTTTTAGTAAAACAATCTTACCAAGTGTAGGAAATAATCAATTGAAGGAAGAAGCCATGTGTCCTAAATTTGGTTAAAATTGTTGAGAGCAAATATCAATTTTAGAAAATAAGAATAATTATTTTCATGTGACACATGGTGAGTTCGAGGATGAGGTGGAAGGAAGTTAGAAGATTATGTAGAAATGTGACAAATCCAAATTTAAAAATTCAAATTTAATGAGAGGGAATCAATTAAAATAAAACAAATTATTTAGATTTGTTTATTTTTTTAAATCATGAAGAAGGTGAATTAGAAAAGAGGAATTAAGAAAATAGGAACTATGTAAATAAATTTGCAATTTATTTATATAGTAAAGGAATAAAGATTTCATTAATTAAATAATCAATATTTAATTAATATTCTCCAGATCAATTTTTGGGTGTATACATTTTTCCCCTCTTTGAAGTGATGTGTTCAAGCATTACTTCAAAGAATTACCAGTGCTGCTAAAATTTTAATGATGCCCCATATGGTGATTTTCAAAAGATTATGACTATATGCCCCCTCGGTAGATAAATTGAGGAATTTGTAATAATAAAATAATTTTGATGATTTTTGAAAATTTTCACTAATTTGTGATGATGATGATGATAAAATCTTGATTTGATGATATTCCAAAGATTTATCTCCCGATATTGAAAAATTTGAGCTGCCCCAATTAATTGCTCTTTAAAAGAAATTAAAATATGCCACCAAAATTACCTTTTTAATTACCCTTATTAAGAGGTAAAAAGTGAAAAAGGGGTCATTTGTGCATGTTGTGATTTTGAAAATTGTTGAAGTGAGAGATCATTCCTTAGCATTTGAGCAAAATGGCAATCCCCCATGAAACTCATCAATTCGAGTGGGTGCAGCGACACAATCGGCCAACTAGATTCAAACCTCCAGTAAGGATTTCAAAAAAATTCTTATGAGTTTGAAATAGTTTTTCCACATTTTTAATTTTGAATTTAAATTGTAAAAAAGTTTCGGCACTTTCAAAAAAATTAATGGCACTTAGGCTAGATTTTTTGGCACTTTCACCAATAGTTTTAGCGCTTCAGCTAGATTTGATGGCGCTTCCATAGACTATTTTGGTTCTTTCACTTCTAGTGCTTCCATAGACTGTTTTGGTTCTTTCACTTCTAGTGCTTCCACCTCCTGTAATGGCACTTTTAGGTGCTCAATAGGTCAAAATTAGTAAATGGCACTTCTACGGGATTCCTCAACGCATAGGAGGAATTCTCCAACACATCCGCCAAATGGCACATCAGAAAGATTCTCTAACACATCAGATGAATCTTCTAGTGCATCATATTGAATGGTGCTTCCACATCCTAGAATGACGCATATGCCCCTTTTGGAACATTGAAGCTCTGTTATGGCGCTTCTATGGTAGATTTGAAGATTTTCTATTTTTTCTCCTTGAAGTTGGTGATGTGTGATCGTGTTAGCCAATGATCTAGTATTGATGATATAGTAGATGATTTAGTGACATCATGATAGGCAAGATACACTAATGGTGATGTTGTTTTGACCTCATGATAGGTGAGAGTCAAAACAGATGTTGATGAGATTTGATGAAAATCTCACTAGAACTTAAGGGATGATTGATTGATGTTGATTTTTTTGCTGATTTGATTTGATTGATTGATGTTGGATCATTTTGCTGATTTGATTTAATTGATTGATGTTGGATCACATTGTTGATTTGCAATGTTTTGAAAATGATAGGAGATGGATTTAGATAATCTTCAGTCTTGAGAGCAATTCCCACAGATTTGGGAGATGATTCGACAATCATCCTGTGTTGATAGAGATATTATTGAGCAATGTGGTCTATCTTCTCTAATTGATATGCTCTAGATTAGGATTGATCGAGGATTGTTGAATGCATTGGCTGAGAGATGGCATAGCAACCACAACACTTTTCACCTACCCACCAGAGAGATGACTGTTACACTAGAGGAAGTCTACCGGATATTGCAAATTCCTATAGTTGGTGACATTATAACCTATGATCACACTGAGCAAGGAGGTACAAATGCCTTGCACCAGATTTTCTAGGATGATCATATTGCTGGCTATTGGATACTGTGGCAGGAGATGTTTGTGAGATATGCCCCTTTTCCATTGGATGGGGTCAAACATTAGATCAGATGATTCAGTTTGGGACCTATTTTACTTGGGGTTCATGCATGCTTGCACACTAATATCACAATTTGCACCAGGTGGTATATCTCAGGGGAGCCGGTTTGTCTACAGGGGTTACATTACTCTAGGTCTAGGCTTGGGAGCATATTGTAGTGACACGGCCGAAGACAGATAGATTTTGGCCATTTGGGAGGCCTTACATTTATGGTTACACAGGTGTAATTGTCCAACATAAGCTAGGAAAACTAGAGTACTAGAGACGAGTATTGGATGATTTGAATTCAATTATCTGGCATCCATATGTAGATTGTGAGAAATGGGCAGAGGATCACTTGGAGGTACCCTATTTCATGACTGCCAGATATCTTATGAGGTAGACACTTTACATTATTGAGAGATTCTTGTTGTTGAGGGTGCTTAGATAGAATGTCAGAGTTCAAGGGATGCCTCAAGGATTAGCCATGTATGCATGGAGACAACAAGATGTGACTGAGTGGGAACCTACGTTATCCTATGATGTTGTGTGTGATGAGTACCTTCATTTACAACCAATGATCTAGGATTACCTTCCAGATATTGTTGAGGGACACATGAGTGAGGAGTAGTCACAATGTTTTGTTGAGCATCCATTTCTGAGGATTTTGAGGCCTGATGAGCTAGTGCCAACGTTAGAGGATGATGAGGACAGGCCACCCAGATGGAGATGAGGCAGAGGTAGTGAAGATGAGGAGGAGGGGGAGAGTGGAGATGATGGTGGTGACGATGATGATGATAGAGATGATGAGGGTGATGATGGTGGTGGAGGAGATGGAGAAGGTGGTGTCCACCCTGGGCTTGATGTGAAAGTACCTCGTAGGAGGCGATCATTAGTGGTAGCATCGTAGCAACACATTCAGCTATGCTTACCCTTGTAGTAACAACAGTCTTAGATGATCACTTCCCTACATGCCTAGGTTCAAAATTTTTAGGGGCAGTTGACATAGGTACAAGGTTAGTTACAGGCATAGACCCAGTTGCTAACACAGGTACAAGCACAACTCCTATAGGCTCAGGGGAAGATACAAACATTGATAGCTAAGAGGGATGTTGTCTGATAGCAACTAGCATAGGTGCAAGGCCAAGGGTAGGTATAGGGACAAGACCAAGTTATTGTATTGACCACAAAGAGAGATGCACTAACACAATGAGCAGACCAGGCAGAGTTTATTACTAAGAGATTGCAGCAGGCTACGACAACTACTGGGACTTCAGATTATTTTAGGGAGATATGTGGCACCTCTCAAGACGCCCAATTTTATAGAGATTGATATCATGAGTTGGTTCCTCCCAAGTACCGGGTGAGCTTTGTGTAGTCCCAATTTGACAGATCACAGTCTTGAACAATTAGTGTGGGTGTCACACAACCATTTCCTGGAGATCGGAGGGATCCAGGTGCAAGTCCATCAAGTGCAGTAGGGGGTATAGGTCTGGTGATTCCAACACCGTCTAGGAGCAGTACTACATAGGGCTTTGATACTTGATGTTTCATTGTGATGTATGCACTGATACTTGATGATATTACCACCATTTTCATGATGTATTTCCTTACATCCATATATCATTATACATTTGACATATTTTGAGATATATATATGGAGTGATGATGATGATGAGTCTTATGTGTTATTATGCATTGATTTATTATGGATGCATTTAATTTCCTATTATACATGATATATGATGTTTCATGATGATGATTTATGTGTTATGGATGCAACATGTGTTATGATCCTATGATGTTTTATGAAAATGTCTACATGCTATTATTGTGGGTTTTTCAGATGCACTATGTATGATGTGATGGATGGATAATGATGTTAATGCAGAAGTAAATGACCCTAATGATGAATAATTATATATATTCCTATGGATGTATGATATGTATGGTGACCTATGTCTTTTTGTATTTTTTGATGCAAAGATTATGAAATGAATGAATGATAATTTACATATGTTGATGCTTAGAATGTATGACTAAATATATATTGATGGAAATGATGTGATCAATGTATTTGTTTTTGGATTTTCGTAATGCAAATATATGATCTAATAACTAAATGGGTGCCTAGATGATATGATAACGGTATGAATGATGTCCTAATGCTCATGCCTCTAAGTGATCTTTTTGATAATGTCAAATGTACTCAATTTGTTAATGATAGAAATAACATCGGTCCTTGGAGAAATCTATAAATACCAATACAATATCTAGTATGAATGTGACCTATACATGCAATCCTAACAATGCAATGTTGTCATCCCAATAATTTATTGTGCTTGATATCATCATTGAGCTTTCAAAATGTTGAAAGTGAGTACAAATTTCAATGTTATAATTAAACCATGATGACCTGAGTACTACTTCCGGGATGTTTGATAGTGCAAGTTAACACAAGCATCTAGGTATAATTAGACCAAGATGACCTGAGCATTACTTGCATAAACATACAATAGTTAACCTTTTTCCTATGCGAATCTGGGATGTCATCAGTGATACTTTGTAGAGCACATCCCTTGATGATTCACATAGTAATAATGATCAACTCACAAACAACAAACAAAGAAAAATCATTCTCGATCATAGCCTTTCTAGTTCCTTAAAATCCTTGAATTGCTCCTGAGAAATGATAACAACAATCAAAATGCAAATAATTTGAAGATTTGTGTGAAAGTGGTAAAACCGTGATTCAAAATAGCATCATCCTTTTGATTTGATTTTATATTATTTTTGGGATTTTTCAATTTTCTAATTTTTAGGTGTTTTCTGGGATTTTGACCAAGAACCTAACCTAAAAACCTATCATAAGGGCCTCGAGGGCTAATCAAATATTAGCATTTCCTATGTTATATACATAGAGACCACGTAGTTCAACTAACTCAATCAATTTACAAGACCAATATATGAATAGACGAGAGACGACCACTAATTACAAGGAACCACGACAGCGCAGTTCAACAAAGTGACTCTGTTTTTGACCTTTTTTCCTAGACTTTTGACCTTTTTTTGGATTTTTTGATATGATATGGACATTTGATGCATTTTCAATGGTGATTCATGTTCAATATTTGATTGCACTATGATCATTGTTTTTATTGTGTATGTCTACTTGTTGTTTGTCTATTGGTTCAAGCTCAAATTTCATTGCCCCTAATGAGTTCAGGATTTTTCCCCTAGTGGAAACAAACCAATTTATTATGGATATGTACAATGGTCAAGAAGCCAAGGTGAAACATGACTGGCATAGTAGAATATGTACGAGGCTCGAATGAAGGGTGCGGATAATTATAGCGAAGAGCCAATTGTCCATACACATTCCCATAGAGGAAGAAGCCAGCCTGTCACAAATAGTGCTTGTTGCCAAGTTTTCACTACTTGCTTTTATTGCACTTTTTCAGATTTTATGATTTTTTTTGTATTTTTTCCTTTTATGATTTTTTTGTATTTTTTTGCCTTTTTGATTTTTTTGTTGTTACCAGGATACCTATTTTCCGTTTTGACTTAGATGAATCATGTGTAGAATTTCTTAAGATGGAGGTTGTTCATAGGTTCCTCAAATAGGTCCCCTTCTGGCATGGATAGTTGATATGCTCCTAAACCATAGACGAACACAATGGCAAAAGTCCCCAACCAATTCAGTTCAAACTTTCCTTTCTTTTCTCTTTTCTACTAGTTGTATGGATTCTCCTTCAACACTAAGTCACCAACTTGAAATGTTATGGGTTTGACCTTATGATTGTAACTTTTGTACATCCGTTGTTGGTAATATTTTAGGTGATTCACTACATGTTGGCACCGCTCATCTAACAGTTCTAGTTCTTGCAATCTTGATACCTAGTAATCCTCATTAGAGATGATACCTTTTAATGAAACCCAAAGTGATGGTAATTCAACCTCAATAGGAATAATGGTCTCAAACCCATATACCAGAGTGTACGGTGTGGCTCATGTTGGTGTGTGAATACTGGTGTGGTATGCCCATAGAACAAGGTTTAATTGGATGTGCCAATCATGTCCTGTGTCATTGATTATTTTCTTCAAGATTTTTAGAATAGTTTTATTGGAAGCCTCTGCTTGACCATTTCCCTAAGGATAATATGGTGTAGAGAAGTGATGTTGAATGTTGAACTTCTCACACAATTCTTGCATGTCTTGATTTTTGAATGGTCTCCCATTGTCAGTGACAATGGATTGAGGGATACCATATCGATAGATGATGTAATTGAGGATGAATGATGAAATTTGTTTTCCTATGATGGTGATTAGAGGAATAGCTTCAATCCACTTTGTAAAGTATTTTGTAGCTATGATGATAAATTTGTGTCCATTTAATGAAGATGGATGAATTTTACCAACAAGATCTAGTCCCCACTAACAAAAGGGCCATGTGGATGCAAAATGTTGGAGTTCTTGTGCTGGTGCATGAATGAGGTTTTTGTGAATCTGACATTTATGGCATTTCTTCACAAACTAAAAGGAATTTTTTTCCATACTTGGCCAATAATATCCTAAACGAACGAGTTTCTTGACTAAAG